>JAZGTI010017094.1:0-12387 GCA_036877585.1 Botia kubotai | reverse complement strand
TAGTATCAGAGATCTGCAAGCATTCTCTGTGTCTAATAAGTGCCTGGAGTTTATGGCAAAACCGTTTAGAGTGCTTGTATATTGTTCTTTTACTGCATATGACTATTCATAATTACAATGTTTTAAAGACTGGAGATGTACAGCCCTTTAAATGAAGTAAATAGAGGATTTGGGGCTCACCAATGACTGCACAGCTCAAGGGCCACAGTTAGTCCATGATCAGTTTACTGGTTTGAGAGTTTACTTGTTTCCCAGACAATTTTCTCCTATACAGCAAAGTAGTAGATACAGTGCCCTCCAGTGGCACATGAAGTATGGCAAGGGTATCGGAAAGACTGAATTCAAATCCTGGATGCTAATGTCCCACAGTCAGTGAAGTAACTGAGGATGAAAAGAAGTTAGATGTTTAACAAGGCCTAAAACATATCACAACATTTGCTATGAACTTTCTCAAGAAACAAAATGAAGCTTTTATAAAGGACTTACTGTGCCCTGCCATGAAAATCTGAGAAAATCTGTAGGTAGATCTTAAACACGCAGCGCTTGCCAATGAAATAATTACAAATACTGATATATCACCTAACTGTAATCAGAGAATGCACATGTATATAAAGCAAAAAGTACTCTTGACAGTAGCTGCAAAATCTCAAAATTTGTCACTAAGTCAACAAAAGAGTTAAATCTACACCAAAGACAATACATGAAGATCAGTAAAAAATACCTTAAAGATGCATAGATAAAAATGAAAAAAAAAAAAATCTAAACCTGCATGTTTGTCTTGCACTGTGGGGCTCATTATAGTCTTTGAGCGGAGAGAAAGTGTTTAACTCACCTCAGTGTCTTTTGGGTCCTGTCTGCATAAAAGGTCCAGAACTGTCTGAACCTCTAACACCTCGTGGGGAAAGAGCTGCATGAAGAGCTTATAGCCTCTGACCTACAAAAGCACCAGTATTCAGTCACCAGCATTCAGTCACAAACTCTCCAATCTGTATATAGGGACCTTAGTCCTCATGACAGGCACCATATGCCAACACATAACAGTAACGACTCATGAGTAACAAGACTCATGAAAAGCTACAGCACCATCAAATCAACAGCAGCTTCTCTGTTTAATATTTATTGACACAATCCACACGTCTCATTTTAAGTCAAGGTGCCATAAGTCAAGTAAAGTGCAGTGCACATAAAGGAATGTTAAAATAAATATTTACATTTTTTGTAAGTGCATACATTTATAGTGTTATCTTGTAAAAAGAGGCATCGGATGAAATTTTCAATTTTAGCTTTTTCGCATTTAGTTAGGTTTCTGGCATGTCTTCCATCACACAAAAGCTTAAAACATGCAGCCAGTTTGTTATGGGCTGTCTGAAACTGTCATCCACTGAGCCGTTTCCATTTGCAGCCGGTTTCTATGTAGATAGTTAGGTAATTAAGTTTACCTCAAAGCCTTATACTGAATATGGCTTCAGACTGCCCCCTTCCCACCCATTTTGTACACATGTAGCAAAGCTAGCTAACGAGGATACATTTCATGTTAGCAAGCATTGGACACTGAAGTGATCCCGGAATGCAACCAGCAGCTTTTCATCAGTTAAAGAGACATGCACCAAAATGGGTCACTGTGAACAGAGATATTTTTGACAGTAAAAGGGTGTTTTACATGACCATTAAGGAATTTTAACTAAAGTATGTTACAGACATTTCATCAAGACCCTAAAGAATCATACCAACTTGTGGAAAATGGGCATACGATGTCCCCTTTAAAATACATTATTTTGTATTTTATATTTATTTTTAGTACAACCACTTTTAAGGTAATTATCTCTCTCCTTTTGTCTGTGCAGTTGTTTTGCCATGACTGGTAATGTTTGATACAACTAGGTTGGTCATGCATCTGTTTACTGATAAACTTAAAATGTGGGTTAGTTTAACATCCACCTTTATAAATTAGAACCTGCAGGGTATTCTTTAATGACAGTCCATCTACTTTGTAAGATCCTTCATGATGCGTAGGGAAGAGCCTCTGTATCCACCACCAAAGTGATTCCAGTGGTTCAGATAGTGGAAAAGCTGGTATAGCTGATGCCTCTTTGCAAACCCTTCAGTTTTTGGGATCTTCTCATGGTAAGCTTTGTAGAAAGAGCTCCCAAAGCCACCAAAAATGCCGGCAATAGCCAGCTCATACTCTGAATGTCCATAAAAAGATGCTGGGTCGAAGATAATGGGGCCATCAGAACATTCCGCCACATTTCCTCCCCAGAGATCTCCATGCAGAAGAGCTGGAACCACCTCTGTATCAGTAAACATCTGATGGATCTTCAGCTAAATGGATCAGCCAAACAATGAGAGACGTTAAATATCTGTTTTCTATACACAAGAAGCATTTGCTTGTCATTCACTAAATAAGTAAAGATTTTGAGACAAAGTATTGACGTTAATTAAAAAGGTATTCGCTTTTCTTTTCTATTAGTTCCAAAGTTACAGACAGACGAGTGGATTTATAGTGTGTGTTCTGGATAAATATTGTGCAAAATTACTTCAATTACTAAAATGATCAAATAACTACTTCAGTGTAATTTTGTGTTCATGTGCTATTATGTTAAGAGATCAATTCGAGCAGTATGCTTTACCTGGAGTTTGGTCCATAGTTCCCGGGCTTCTCTGTCTCCATATGACTGTTCCACCAAGCCAAGCTGATACTGGAGCCTTTGTTGAGCGTAAAAGGACACCCAATCATCCTGCCAATCATTTACCTGAAAACCAAGAGAAAGACAAAAAGAGATATACTTCCAATATCCTCTGAATATTAATCGCTCCACATGCTTGATCAGATGACAGATGCTTACCTGAGGGATATAACCGCAGCATGTGGCTACATGAAACCCAAACTTGTGGACTGTAGCAATTTCAGACTGTCCCAATCCTTTCCCTTTATAAATACAGAACATATCTGAGTAATGTTTTTTAAAAATGCTGGCTGAAAAGTCCCATCAGACAACTGAACACACATTACCAACAGTCTGCTGCTCCTTGTTCTGTTTCTGTATCTGTCTCTTGTTGTGAAGGTGCAGATCAGCCAGCTGTTCCCCCAGTTTGGATGAGCATCTACATAAGCATCAAAACAATGATAACTGTTGGGTCATTCACGTCAAATCAACCAAAGTTTGAAAACTTACCTGGCCTAAATGTTTGACTTTTTAGGTAATGGTAATGTAAATAGTAATGAAAGCCAAAATATTAAATATCGTTGATAAATAGTTACTGAGTAATCCAATAATTTGTAAAATGGACCGACAGAATGACCCTGTTATAGTTTCCCCTTAAGGTTCTATAGATTCACATGGCTTTGTGTCATACTTATTTAAGCTCCTCATATCCACATGTTCCATTATGAGAAACGCTCCACTTTTCTCAAGATCCACAACCTTCACAGGCATGGGTGCTTTTACAGTGTTTGTCGACAGGATTGCTTTCAAGCTTGCCATTTCTCCATCAAACATCCTCCTAGCCTAAAGAAACAGAGAGACTTTATTACAGAGATATGGCTGATAAATAAACTCACATGCATCAAATATTTGGCTAACACTTTTTAAAAGTGAAAAAACAGTACAACCAGTCATATTTCTAACATTTAGGTAACATACAGTGATTCTACAGCAAAATATATTCCTATAGTCATTGATGCAGTAAATCCCAAGTTCCAGCTGTTATATGTGATTTTCTTATTTTATTTACTGAAACAGGCAAACAATTCAAGACAACCACACACCCCTTTAAGACTGGTCTGTCATTATAAGGTGTTTTCTGCTGTTTATTAAAGATTACAATTACTTTCCTTTCTTAAATTATTTCTTTATTAAACAAAAGTGGATTTGTGTGTTTGTTTTCAACAGAATATCTTATGAGTGTGATAATGACCAGATGCAGCTTGTCTTTCAATGGATGCAGAAGATGGCTAGTGGACCTTTTATAATATTGTTTTACTACATTTGTCTTGACAGTTTTAGTTGCTATAGTTATTTGAAAAGCCTGCCTTCTGCCATCTTTCGCTCCCTGTCGGAGGTCGAAGGAGAGGAGTTTCTATAAGGACTCTCTAAAAGCTTATCTACCCTAGAGTAAACTTATTTGTTGAGTACAATTGTGCAACTGCTCGCATTCATTAATATTTCAATATTAATATATTGGCCATGTTTATATGATCATCTTAGCATAACGTAACATAAGGATGTTAGCAATTATGACCACAAAGGTTGGAGAAACACAGTCATGTTTACATCCGGCTGACGGTACGGATTTGCTCGGAACTATTGAGAGCTACACGAACCACGTGACAGCGAGATCAAAGTGTGTCGCAACTGTCTTTTCAACTCTCGGCTCTGGTTTAGGGTAATTAAAAACAAATATTATGGAAACACACCCTCCGAATCACTTTTGGCTAATACTGTATATATGTAAGTTTACCGGCCTTGCAAGAGTGCATGCTCAGAGTCACTGTACACTGATGTATGCAGTTACAGAGATATGACACCTCATTTTTGTGATTGATCTTGACGAACACTCTGCCCGTGTCAGTGTCATAGCTCTGGCCATCACTGATGCACCCCCCGCCCGAATGACCAGTGCGCTTCAACAGAGACGTCCCCAGCTCTCTCTTCAACAACGCCTCCATCTGTGAATGAACAATACTGAACCAATGTAATCTTATAATAGCCATCATTCTTTGAAAAGATTTACAGTGCTCCGCCGTTCTTACCGTTGATGAATGACTATTCCGGATAACTACATGTGCTTGTTTATCTGCAGAATGACTTTTTGGCAAACTATCAAAATAAAAGTCTTGAAACTGTTTTTTTTCTTTCGAGTGTGTGTTATAAATTGCATATGTTTATAGATAGATAGATGTAAAAAATATAAAATATATGTTATAACATTAATATTGTCTCTCACTCTCATAAAATTATGTATAAATAATAAATATTACAAAATAATATATAATAATATATAAAAGCATAATTTCCATGTTCCCCTCAACCATAGGGTGGTTACAGCTCTAAATTCAACCAAAAATATGCTTTAATATTAAAAAATATGCAGTATGCGATTGTTATTGTACTGTTAAATGAAAACTTAACTCTAGCAGTTGGTCCCCTGGTGAAGTATCCCTGCTGATTCATTAAGAATCACTCATTTAAAAGCAGTATTTAACACAGTCATCCTTCTTCTTGCTTGATCGTGATTATGATTATGACAGTGATGTGTGATTGAGTTATATGCATTAAAGCAGACTATTGTGGTGTCATAATCAAGGAAAGACCACAATTACAGACTGTCCCCTAGAGAGAGAGAGAGAGAGAGAGAAAATAAGACATCAAGCTGTCAACAGACTAACTTTATAGAGCAAAAGGTTTGCTACAATGCCATATACTGGTAGAGGGCAATGTTCAAGTAGAAGGGAGGTGTCAAATGTGTGAAGGAAGCTTGTTCATGTGGCAGAGCTGTTATGAGTTAGAATGACTCTGACCTGGTGCCACAGAAAAAGCTCTTGTAGGTTCACATTGTCATATGGCATGTATATACAGGTACGTTTTTTTTGCCAGTGTTAAATTTTTGGATGTCTATTGAAAAAGATATGAAAATAATTTGTTTGGCTTTTAAAAATTTAAGCATGTGCATAAACATTTAAAAGCCAGAAGGCAACAACTGCAACATTTTACCTTTTACTGTGTGTTATAATGATTAAATAGCAAACAATATTTCACTCACTTGTAAAAAGTAAATAAATGAAAAACAAATTCAAGGGCTCTGCAGCATAAATAATGTGGTTGCTGTTTAATTGTGTCYTTTAGATATACTTGTTTTRAAAGGTTTAGAGTTTTTCCATCTACAATTATGTTTGTTAAATGTCACCATTTTTATGCTGAGTGTTAATGTCTGTATTGAGACAGCTCATTCAAAATGTTTATTCAAAAAGAACAAGATCAACAGCACTGCAAACCCCACACCATATCTGTTCATGTATTTCAGGGTAAATACATGTCTTCTCCTGTAAATGGTTACATGAAACTATTTTTCTATTATCTCACTAGGTACTGCATGTAATGCATGTAGTGTTATGGCAGAAAATAACCTAAATCAACACTGATTTCGCAATATAATTCTGCATACAGTATTTTATGGTAAGTGATCACTATTAAATGTAAACATGATATGTCACATATAAACTCCTGGTCTACTTGAATCTTACTGTCATCCCAGCAAGGAAGGGTTAAACATTTAATCTCTTATTTCCAAGAGACTTGAATTATAGCTATTTAAATATGCATTTGGTTTAACGTGTGACCTGTTCTGTTACCTGTGTGCTGACTCATGACATTGTAATTGTTCTAGTGTAAATAACTATATGTGTAGCCCTTTGTACCTTTATACATGCTGACTCTTTTCCCAACCTTAGTAAGCTGGCTAGTACATAGGCAGCATTTTACTACCTGTTCAAAGACTATTTTGGCCAAATTCTACGATTAGTTTATGATGAAATCCATTCCAGATGAAGGACAAAGCATAAAAAATGCTCTTGATGCTTCATGAATTTCTACTACCCCCATCACAATGATTATCTGAATTCTACCAATGCTGTCAAACTAATTACACACAAATGAACACGCAATTGTATGATTCATTAGGATTCATATGCAACAGCAAAACAAAAGCCAACGTGATCTGGCCCTAAAAAGACAGTTCACCATGGTAGACTAGCTTCACACAGTGACAGATAAAAACTACTTTACAAATGACATTTCCTGGTCACTATATACTTTATGTACATGCATGGAATTGAACACTATTGTTATTCAAAACATTTACTTTTCTGCTCTATAGACAAAACAGCCATATGGGCGAGTAAATGATGACATTCATTTTTGTGTGAACTAATTTAATCATAAAATATTACACTGCAATAAAAGCTACAATTTTGTAACTACTAGCAGGTGAAACGATGTTGAGCAGAGCTGGCAGCTTTGTGCGTCCCCTGCTGCGTGGTGTCTTACTGCTAATGTGTCTGTTTATGATCTCACGCCTGTTGGTGTACGACAACTCATCCATCAACTGTTTCATACGTCACCTTGGACCAATCAGATCAGAGCAAAGAGAGGTTCTGATTCTCATCTGGCTCTGGCCTTTCAACAAGTCTTTTGACCTAGACATCTGCAAATCACAGTTCAACATAGACGGCTGTTGCCTCACGGCGGACCGTGAGCTGTTCAGTAAAGCAGACGCCATCCTCATCCATCACAGAGACATTAACTTGGATTCCTCCAATTTGCCTGTATCACCTCGCCCTCCACACCAGAAATGGATTTGGTTGAATATGGAGTCGCCATCAAACACCGCTCAGATCCCTTACCTGGATAACCTTTTCAACGTTTCCCTCAGTTACAGACAGGATGCAGACATCACAGTTCCATATGGATGGGTTGTTTCAACCCATCAGGAACTAAAGAACTTTATTCCCCCCAAGAAGGATAAGCTGGTCTGTTGGATTGTCAGTAACTTCCAGTTTTACCACAGGAGGGCACGGGTTTACTACGAGCTCCTGAGGTATGTGGAAATCCACACCTTTGGTAGCTTCATCAACCGAAGTGTTTCTGAGGAGAGTTACCGAGAAATCTTAGCCAGCTGTAAATTTTATCTTTCTTTTGAGAACTCAGAGCACAAAGACTACATTACAGAGAAACTCTACAACGCTTTACAGCTGGGCTCGGTGCCTGTGGTTCTAGGCCCATCTAGACAAAACTATGAGCGTTTCATCCCCCGAGATGCGTTCATCCACGTCAATGACTTCCCCTCTGTGAGAGCTTTAGCGAAGTATCTGCTTCTTTTGAGCCGGCAAGAGGTGCTGTACAGACGATACTTCAACTGGAGGCGACATTTTGAAGTAAAAATCAGCTCTTTCCCTGCAGAGCATGCTTGCACCAGCTGTGATTACATCAGACGACACAAAGAGTATCAAGTACTCACGGATCTTTACCAGTGGTACTGGGGAATGAGTGAGGGATTCGATGATCCATGGATGTCCTAAGACGCTGTAGGATATATGTATACAAACTTGTCACACTTTGAATCGAATAGACTTGCATTTTAATGGGTTGCTCGAACTCTAGTTTGACCCTTACTGTAATCAAGATTATTTTAGCAGTGTTTTGAAGTCTACGATATACACTTGAACACAACATTCACATCCTTCACCATAACATCCTTTTTGAGATTAGCTACATATGTATTAGTTATGTATTAGTTCCTATAGCTGGTAGAGCATTGTCTTAGCAGTACAAAGGTTGCAGATTACCAGGAGACACAGGTACTGATAAAATGTGTAACTTGAATGTACTGTCAGCCGCTTTGAATAAAAGCATCTGCCAAATGCATAAATGTAAATGCATAAATGATGATTGAGTTTACTTAAAGTCAACCTGATATTTTACTTATGTAATCTGAAGTGTTTTTGAAACAGGATATTCAATGAGAAAAATATAGGGAAGGATTTTTCGAAAATTGATTAAATGGTAAAAAGTGAGGCTAACATATCTCAATAGAATCAGGTGGTTTAAGAGGAAGATTAAAACAAATAGGTAGGATTTGTGATGCAAACTGAAAAGTAAAGTTGTTTTAGAGTAGGAGCAGGTTATTGCATATTGATGAATATTGAATGTAACTATATTTTTGTACTCTTACTGTATCAGCAACTGTCTTATTTGTGTCCATGAATTTTTCTCTAAAAAACTGTATTGTTCTGAAAATTGTAGTACAGAAAACTGTAATACAATTTTCCTCTTAGAAATAACAGAGTGAGAATAGCTTTATTGTAATTTAGATATACAGTCTGTATACAATAAAATGGAAGCACATTACTCCAGGACCATGAGTAACACAAGACAGGATACGGGACTACAGGACTGACTGTACATTTAATTTTCTTTTATTTTTATTACATAGACTTAATAAAAAAAAGTTAAAAAGTTAGGTACAAAAAACTGAATACCATAAACAGATTACACAAGACTACAATCCTGAAGTCACCAACAAATGCTACCAAATGTACCACAGCCCTACCATCACTTTTAAGAGATTTTCCATTGCAGCAGCATTGTGTTAGTTAAAAGCACCACAGCTTTATCTAATACCATCTTTGCACCACAGTAAGGCCACAGTATATTTTGTATAAGAGAAATTCAGAAATCAAAATGCTGTCCTTCCTTGAACTCTTTATGTGGACCACACCAAATTAAAGTGCATTTGGTTTGGTTTGCACTTTTTATTGCAATGTTCCCTGCAGCCATGATGCTCAAGGACAAACTGTACCATTTTCAAAAGCCACCGCACAGAGGTTGTTGTTATAATCTTAGTAACCACTAGGTGATGCTGTGGCCCCATCCTTTCAGTATCAGCAAGAACCGCACTGAAAATGATGCGTTTTCAAACACAGGGGAATAACTTCTGTTTATTACACTTGTATAATGTACAACTGCAGCAATAACATTGACACTTTGCTGCTATTCAGTGGTATATGACAAACAAACATGCACGTTTTTATGCTACTAATTCACTGCTTGCATTTTGGCAGCGCAATATGCCTCGGCAAGACCTTCCTAATTAGGCCCCATGCATGAAATTAATGAGTTTAAAGAAAAGTGGTTACATTCAAATGCCAGTGCTGCTATTTATTTGAAAGTGATTGGACTTATGGGCATTATGGTATATGGAGAACCCTGCCACCTACACATAATGGGGTGTTAATGGTAAAAGTGAAAGAAATATAAGAGAAAGCTGTGTGTTTTATGAGCTAAGCAGGCCTGACCGATTTGCACTGAAGGAGCGTTCATGCGAAATACCATCTGCACTGACAAGTGACTGTAAACCTTTTATTTACTTATGCTGTATCCAGATTTGCATACTATCCATCCTAAATAGTACTTAAAATTCATTTAGCTAGTTAATTTATTGCTGCATCCCTATTTGGCTACTTATATTATGCCCTAAAATATATACTGCTTTTGTTATGGGAAAGTATATACATTTTAGTGCAAGAGTATGCAAGTACTAGGACATACTAATGCATAACAAAAGTGACCATTGTTGCCTAGATGAAACTGTGATCATTAAGAACGACAGACAGTAAAATATAACTCCTTGCATTTCAGCTTTTCTTCATTCATTATTTCGTATGCAGTCTTTACTATATATTTGATTTTTTTAATTCAGTGTAGTGTCACTACACTCCTCCTCGCAATTAGTTGTGGGCAACATCAGCCGTTAGACCCTGAGTAAAAATTTTAAAGGGATGAAGGGCGTAGGAGACCAAAAAACTGTTTGTTGGATCGCACTTCTTCACCATCTTCCTGTGCCCATTAGGGAGGTGCCGTCACACAAATAATCTCTGCAAAGAATCACAGGAGTGAAGTGTTCATCGGTTGCACCCTTCAAAATCCTTCCATCTAAAGGGCCCTTTTAACTGCCCAATTTTAAGGACTTTGTTTGGAACCACCCTTCTATATGGTTGCCAACCTGTTCTCACCATAAAGTACCCTCTGGAGCTGGATTTATCACATTTGTAATGTAAGAGTATGCAAGGATCTGCACTTTGAATTTTCAGTTGTGTGTCTGAAATCATTGTATGTAGAAATAAGTCCCCGCATAGCTTACTACTTCTAGTAAAAATCAAAAGTGTACATTAAACAAACAGAACATAGTTGTGAGCTCCAGCTATTTAATTTAATTGTGGTTGGAGTGAACATTCCTTCAGCACTCCTGTTAAAATTAATGGGCTGTCTATACTGCAAGTGCATGACTTTATGTTTAGCAGATTATAACAGTGTTTTCATTTTTGCTTTGCATTACTAGCAATGTGGCAGCTAGAGGTGTTGGACACTGATAGCGATCGTTCATTCATTTTCCACAGGTGACAAGTCATTCATTTTTAATGAGTGTTCACAACTTAAGGTGATATTAGCAACAGAGGGAGTTGATGATGCAATGTAGCTGTGTCCATCGATGTGACACATCTGAGAAAAGTTTCACTTTATGTAAATGAGCAGTGGTGTGATGTGGCGACTTCCAACAGCACTGAAAACCTTGTAGCACGTGATGTAGGTAAAAGGGAAGTCAATGTTACTGTGAGTGATTTCATTCATTTGTATGGTTTGTCTTTGCCCATACTATTAAAAAAATGATGCATGTCAAACAGGCAGCATTCTAAGTCAGTATATTCATTTATTGAGGATCGTTTATCTTGTTCATGATATGATACGTTATGCACTGCTTAAATTTATACACAAACATTTTCCCTGCAGAATGTTAGTTTTAAACACCAACAAAATTGATCCCATGTCAAATTACAACGACATCTTATTTTTGCAAGTAATGCATCACATTTATGACCCATTGGTGCAGCTCACGAATAACAAGTGTGAAGTGTAAAATTGACCTATGTTTGTCCCTGTTTGCTGCCTTTACAGCTCGGGCACTGTTAGTGGAGGGTTTGGGACTGTGTGCATTCTAGTGGAATCATCAGCCAATCTGGATGGCAGTTAATGAATCATGTGGCATTTACATCTTAGATGACTGGCACAAAACTTCAGTGGTTCCATTGTGCAAAGATTGTAGCATTAAAATGTGAATGTTAAGGTTATATTTTCTTCATTAGAGGCCTTTTTTATTCACCAACTGCCAAAGCACACACAGGACTGTCACAGGCAGTGAAGGACACCTTCAAAATTTCAGATGAAGTCATCTTAGAAGGGAGGACATTACACAAACACTGAATACAGAAATGCCTTAATGTCCTCTTACCTTAGAAAACTCCCTACAAAGACAAAATTGTTTGTTTGTTTTTGGACACAATGGTGTCACATTGAAATATGACACTTTTATTGCCCTACAAACAAAATGCCGGTGATTTCACACTATTGCACCGCAGGCCATCACCTATTGCCCTTCTCTCTTTTTATCGCTCCTTGAGTCTCTCGTTTTCTCTCCTCCATTGCATCACTCTCTGAATTATTAAGCTCTGTCTTTCTTTCCATGGAAATCCGTCTCTCATCAGATCTATAAGCCATCTCATCTGATTCACCGTTCCTTCACCTCCAGCAACAACACACAGTGTTACTTCCCAACAGACAGAAAATCACTCACGTTACACACATCCATATGGGTGTTTTTTGACAATTGTTATAAAATACATTTCCTTAAAACACACTTTTCACATTCACTATTTTTTCCTATTATTTTTTGTTTGTTTGTTCTAATAAGGGTTTTGCAACACCTATTTTCCAGCATATCTTAAATGATGTATTGTGTGTTATATTCTGTGGTGAAAATAATGTTGATGGACAT
>JAZGTI010017093.1:0-12387 GCA_036877585.1 Botia kubotai | reverse complement strand
AAAAAATGGATGTTTTGAACCTTTCTAGAACTTTCAAGATAAAATTTGTAATGTTTCTGTTACTTGAAAGCGTTCTTACAACCCAGAATTGTTAGAGAGTGTTTAGAGAGCGTTCCCTGTTTCTGGGTATATGCGCTAGTAATATTTCACCTCAGAGAAAACACACTTTTTACGTTAAAAAACTGAACTGCTCACTGTAACTACTGGTGTTTTGTTTATGACCAAATGTTTTCAGTAGCTGTAAAACTGCTTGTGTAGATTTGAGTTCTCATGTCTGGACACCAAATCTGTTCGCACTGACATCTGCAGAATTACAAATCTCTTCATTTTATTAAGTTCCATGCATCTCCCTCCCCTTGCGTGTATGTTTACTGAATATCCTTGAGATCATCAAGTCAGTTTAACCCACATTTCTGCCATGTTAAATCCATCCTCCAGATGTCTGTAGATGTCTGTTTTCCCCTAAATCGGTGCCAAAAGTGAAGAAAAAGGAGAGAAAATTCCATGTGGGTCTGTCCATGACCCAGATTAAGCTGTTTTACTAGAAACTACCCAACTGACAAATTTATGTTGTAAGAACGCTTCTTGAAGTTACAAAAACATTATAAAAATGTTATTTTGAACATTCAACATGTCCATTTTTAAATTCTGTAACTTTTAACATTCTGTAACATTCTATTAACAACTTAAAAATAACATTTGTGAGTCTTTATTTTTCTCATTTTCATGTAAACAGAGTTTGTGAAACAGATTAAACTGAATTTTTAAATGGGAGTAAGCGATTGCTGCTCTATTCTTTCTAGTTTGTCAGTGATTATAGCCTGTGTTTAAAGTTTTAAACAAACAACAAAAATAAAGTTTCATCTACAACTTGAATGTTGCATTTCTTTAAGTGATCTGTATTATTAATGACTAAAGTGATGTATCGGCATGTGTGAACAGCCGTATAATTTAGTCTATTTTCTCTCTAATGTCTAATGGGGTAACTAATATGGTCTCCCTGTAGCCTAGTAGGTAGAGTGTTGCATTAGCACACAAAAGGTAGCACAAAGGTTGTGAGTTCGATCCCCAGGGAACAAGCATGATCAAATATATAGCTTGAATACACTGTAAGCCATTTTAGATAAAAGCATTGTTGTGGGTTCAAAAGGTGAAAAGAACTAGTCAACAGTTACACAACATTATTAAAACAGAAACGACATTTCTAATTAATCTCTCAAATCCACCCATCTCAGCCCTCTCTCTATCTCTCACACACACACACACAAGTTCTGGAAAAGTTTCAATTTATTTTAAAGTTCACTGGAGTTTAATATCTAATTCACATTGAGATCTGCAGAAGCTCTTAATAAAAATGTTTCTTTAAGGCCTGAAGCAGTATGAGGAACAGGATCTTTGGAAATATGATCATTGAGGTCAACGTTGGCTTGTTGTTCTGCTGAAGTCCTCAGAAATACTTCCTGTCTCCATCTTATAACAATGCTTATTGTTGTGAAGTTTCACTCCTGTTTGTGTGCTGTGGGAGTTTAACAGACGACAGGCAAAGAACAGCATCTTCTGTTCTCATCATCCTTGTTAACACTATACACAATATTTTAATATACATGTCCCGGTTTTTTCTTTCTCTTTGGATGGGAGCTGCAGTTATCGTGGTAAAATCCCTCCAAAAGTCATTGTGCAATGTCACATAATCACTCGTGTACAGTATTGGTGGGGTTTCTCTTTTAAAGAAACAATGACATCTAGTGCTGGGCACACGGACGCCCTGTAGTCTGTCCTATAGTCTTCTATATTTTCATGCTGTGCACGAATACGAGAAATGATTTATATCGTCGTATCTCAGTTTTATAAATGTTGGTGAATTGAAGAAGTTAATTGTAATATTCAAACAAATTTGTCTCGTGTGTGGGAAATGATTGCGTTGTGTCGGCTGCGGAACTCATGTTCAGCTACACCGTGTTTCCGGAGAGCAGTTGTGTACGTGACGCGCAGCCGTCTGTCAACCGCGTCGTGATATGTGAGTGTCTCATACTTTAATTGATCGCAGTTCATATTTTGAGATTTTTATCCTGTTCCGTAAAATCACACAATATTCATAATCTTCTGGGTGTTTAGATGTTTGTCGTAGCGATGCACTATTTTGATACTGACGTTTGTTCTGCAAACTAGATGTGGCTCGCGTGTGTGTTGTTTACGTCTCGGTTATGTGCGGATCTGGTTAATTTTACCCAATCTGCAATGAAACGCTGACTTTCACCTCTTTTGTCATTCCAGCAGCGTCACTTAAGAGTTTGTAATTAATTCTTCATTATGAGAAACTAATTTTCATGTTACAAAGGTTTACACAGAAATGACAAATCTGACAATGACCCTCATGCGTTTCCTTTTGTCTTCATGTAACTTTAAAATACAGTAAAAGTTCTGACAGTGATCTAAATATGAAGTGCCCCAGTTAAAGCTGCAATCTGTAACTTTTTCTTTGGCTAACATTGAACAGAAATCAGTTATTGAGCAAGTACATGACAGATCAGTGTTCAACACGATCTCCTTATTCACAACGGAAAGTTCATAACAATGATTTATCATTTGAGCTGCAGGTCATGTCAGTTTGGCTTCATTTAATTTCAAGCAGTTTTATGTTTCAAACAGAGACGGCGACAGACAAGCAACAGTTACGGATTGCAGCTTCAATGTAACTGGATGACATCATTTGTGAAATAACTAATTGGTCTCTTTTGAAGGTGTAATCACAGACGGTCATGGACACTCTTGAGAAAACATTTAAGACTCTTTCCATTGCCAGAAGGCTGCAGCCCAGCAAGCCCACATACATTTTGAACGTCTCTCTTCCATACTGCACTGGTGGTGGATCTGCTGCAGGGTCAGACGTGCTGGCCGTGTGCTGCTCCAATCACTCTGTTCACCTGCACGGCAGAGAGACGCTGCGCCTGCTGGGCGAGTTTCAGGGTCACACTGCTCCTCTGTGTGGGGTCCGTTTCTCTCACCTCTCCCCTCATCTGCTGTTTACTGGTTCTGCTGATGGTACACTGCGGTGCTGGGATGCCCGGCGCCCCGGTTCTGACTCCACCCAGGTGTTCCGTAGTGATTCAACGCATTCGTTCTGCTCGTTTGACGTGAGCTGCAGCGATCGCGTGCTGTGCGCTGGCACGGAGCAGGTGAAAGAGGACAGTTTTTTGGTGTTCTGGGATGCCCGCATGGTTCAGGAGGGGGGCGAGACGGGCTCAAAGCAGGGTGGTCTGCTGGGCGTGTACTCAGAGTCACATAGTGATGACATCACCGCAGTGAAGTTCCACCCACATAAGGCGGACCGCTTGGCCTCAGGGGCAACAGATGGGCTCGTGAATGTGTTTGATCTGAGTCTGGGTGGAGAGGATGACGCGCTGCTCACCACCTGTAACAGCAGTTCCACTGTCAGCTCCCTCTGCTGGACAGGTAAATAATAACCATTCACATGACTGAGCAATCCAAGTAACTTTTACTTCTCGACCGCCATCTCTGTTTGACACGTACTTTTCATTACTTACGTTGAAATCAAATGACAACTCAAGTTATAAATTATTATAAACTTACTGTTGCAAATCAGAGTAAAGGAGATCGTTTTGAACACTGATCTGTTATGCACTTGCTTAATAACTGACATAATAACTTTATTTTAAACAAAAAAAGATTTTTGCAGCTTTAAAGCTTCAGGGTTCTTTTCAGATTTCAGCATATGCATACAGGGTTCCCACGATATTTTAACAAAACATTTACATGTTTTAACATAACATTTGCCTTTAGATTGATAATCATTAAAATCTTAGAACGGTATGGAAGTTGTGATACTGGATGAACGTTTTTATGATGGAAAAAAATGTTTGTAGTGGTTTGAAATTGCTCTGTGTGATTGTACTGTCTAAAAAAACTAGCTAAGCTGCGTAACTATTTTAAAACATAATTTTTAAATAAAAACAAAAAGGAACTAGAGTGTTTCAGTTGATCAGCTTTTATCTTATTAACTCTTTAATCCTGTTTTTAGTCTTATTTGATATTAAAAATACTCTTTGTTTTCCGAATATTTGCTCTAGTTCTGTCATTCAGTTTTAATTCACAGGGTCATAACCTATCACTTGATCTCTTTGATTGACAGGCAAAGATCTTGACCAGCTGCTTTGTCTGACCCATGATGAAGGGCTCCACCTGTGGGATGTGACTCGCCCAGACAGCGATGACCCGTTGACCCTTCTGAGTTCGGCTGATGCCCGAACACTTGTCCAACTCCCTGATGGGGCCTCACCTGAGTACTTTGTGGGCGGAACATGGCTATCAGATGAGGGGCGTATTCTTTTAGTGGGAGGGGCTAATAGTGGAGAGCTCCACCTCCTGGACTGCAGTGGGAGTGGTCTGAGGTTAATTAATTCCCTGAAAGGGGGCCACTCAGCTACAGTGAGATGCTTCCAGTGGGACGCGATTGGTCAGTCTCTGGTGACGGGCGGGGAGGATGGCCAGTTGTTGCAGTGGAAGGCGGGAGCAGAGGAGATCAGCGTGGGAAAGAAAGACACTCTGAAAAGCATTTCTTCCATGCAGCTTAAAACTAAAGCCCACAGAAAACATGCTGCACGGACAGACCGGTCAAAGCTACCGTGATCATACGCGCTGCACAAGAAAACATCACAATCCACAGAGTAACAGTTAAAACTGAAATCATTTTAAGAAATTTTAAGGTGCATGGTATTTTAAGTGTGCTACGTTTCCACACACAGATGAAAACAAAATTTAAATCAGCAGTGTTGAGGTACAGCAAACCCTGCGTTGTGTTTTACAGTAAAGAAATGTTACTAAACTGAAAATCTTACTGTTGCTGATCAAACAGTTTTGACAGCGGCAATTATTGTCTCTGCCATTGAGTGACATTAAAGTTGTATATTAAATTATGCATCTTGTGGCAGTAGATTAGGACAATAACATCATAAGGCATCTTAAAATAAACACATGCGGAATCTCATTAATATAATGTATTGTTGGAGAACTGTGTGTGTTTGAAATGCAGATTTGACATTTTAGATTTTCATTATATTTGATTCATTTTATTTGTTTTCTGTGACCACACAGTGTTTTCATATGTAAAACACAAAACATGCCTCAACAGGACTGCACACAGACTCTGTGTTAATTAATCACTGACGGAAACTCTCGATAATAAGTGAATTGTTACACAACTCGGTGATAATTTGATGTTTGCAGGAAATGACGGCTGAGAAAAAGTGTGACATTTCTGTGCCGTTTGTGCATAATAAACAGTGTCGCCCTGAATTTAATTAAACAATAGGTTTGAATCGTGCAGTTTGCTTTTTCCTACCCAGACTTCTTAACACGCGAAAGACATTCGTCTATGCGTTTAATAAAAAGTAATTTCAACTTAAATTAGGTAAGCGAATGAAGAATGTTTTTAACAGCGTGAGCTCTTGTTTAGCATAACCAGGCGTGCGTCGACTTTCCCGTGCGTGCGTGCGCGTGCATAGCTGATTTCCTGTTACACACGAGAAACAGCAGCGGAGCGCAAATGAGACCATATATTTCAAATAATATTAATAAAAACAATAATTATGCAATCTCTTGACCAGTAAGCATGCACTTAAAGACCTTATAACATATTTCTTTATAATTCTAAGAGAAACGAGCACACTTAAAAAAGACAAGGAGAAACCTCTAACCCTCGCATCTCTAATCAATTGACAGATTTTATTCATTATAAATAATGTAAAGATTAGATGTCAGACTTCATTGTAATTTACAATACGTTTTTTTTACTTCGTTATTTCTGGTTTCGGTATACAATTATCGACCCATTTGTAAAAATGAAATGAGTAAAATTCGTTTATTTCCGATGCCCATTTACTGCCATATGATATTGATGCACGTGTGATGTGCTGCTGAGGGCTGCTGCTGTTTTGGAAAGAGACACTCCTCGGCAGGGCTGGGTCCTCGTACCGGTTTAACTTCATTCCAGATAGGTGGAAGTATTTCCTTCAACCCCCCACCACCCAAAATTATTCCCGCAATATTAAACAAAAGCTTTGATAATCAAAGGTTTCAGTGGCTTTACAAAAAAGAAACAATTGTCTTCAGTTTAATTTGTATAGCGCTTTTCACAATAGATATTTTTACAGAACAGCTTCGTAAGAATAGTGACATAATAAACTAAAGTATTCGTATTACCAATGTGCGAATACATTTATATGACCGATTTTAAAATACAGATAACATTATAGAAATAAAATACTGGATAATTTAGACAGAATAGTGAAGTCACTGTTTCCCGTTCGCACACATCTCAACCGAACTTCTCCGTTCATCTGCTGAGAAGACTTGGAGGTTCATCCCGCCCCCTTGCGTGATGATTGACACCAACATTATCCAATCGATTCTCGATGAACCTTTAAACCGACCAATGGAGTGGCGCTGTAGGCCCAAACCCGGCCCAGCAGGGTAGAGCGCGTCCGGGTTATGTGTGCCATGGACTCAGCCCAGTAATATTGACAATAGTGAGGAAAAAGGACAGATTTGCCCTTTATAAATATAATAATTCCCAGATAAAAATAACCTATACGCTTAGCGCGTGGACATTAAGAGACACCCGGGGATGTTTATATTTCGGCTGGATCCTTTTCTATCGTCGGAAATTTGAGTGTTTGAGGGGATTATTGCTGTGGGTTTGGCTGTTTTAGGGCCAAAACAGATTGTGAGTCTTTAATTTACTTTCACTGCTGCTGTAAAAGGCTGTGACGGAGGGACGACGGTTAAACACACTCAGATCAGGTCCTCATATCGAAAACATCAAGGTAAGATGAGTATTTGAGCTTTTGTAGTCGCTACAGCTCAAGTTTGGATCCGGCTCGTTTTTTATGCTTCAGATCCTACAGCGAATTCCTTAGACAAATGACATTCGGGTCCAAAACACAGGATGTACAATCGTGTGAGGCGCCCTGCAGATCAAGACAGCCAGAAAGGAGAAAAAAATAGTGTTTTAAAACCTATTTCACACATTTGAACAAGATCTGTAAGGGTGGATCAGTAAAAATCATAAACAATTGTGTTTTTTTTTACTATGATGTTCTGGAATAGGGCTGTAGTAGGTCTATATCAGATGCTGTTGGTTTATGTATACGTATACGTGTGTGTGTGTGTGTGTGTTTAGGTCCACCAGGAGATCATAAACTTTCATAAACCTGCATCTCTAGTTATCTGGGCTTTGGCTCAGTGGCACCCTGAGTCTGTGCTCTGTTTCATGATCTGGTTCACTTCAGCTGTTTGGCAGAGATTTCTCATCACCAACAATAACACAGCATGAATGCAACCTATGAAGGATTGCGTTCTAACTGGTTGTTTGGGTTGACCTTCAGTCAAAACTAGCAGGAAAGGTTATCTTAAAATACCTAGTTGTAGAGTCAAGATAACCTGGTGCAGATTAGCGCCAGGGCATCAGTCGCAGTGTGTTTTGGATTAATGGTCGGGTATGAGTGTGTCTTAGACTGGTCAGGGACCTGCTGGTTAAACCCAGGGCATCTGTATACCTGCAGGTGGTACCTACCTGTGAACTGGTTTGGATCTATAGATTGCCAGTAATGTAATACGGTATTGCTTTTACAAAGTTGCAGAAGGAAATTACCGCAGTGTGATTTGTTTTTTAAGAGTATTAACATTTACTATTACATTTTTGTGCTCTACAGTTTGTCAATGAGATTACACTGGTAATAGATTCATATTGGTAATAATAATAATAACCATTAAGGCAAGTTTGAAGAAATGTGATGTTTGGGGTGAAAAATGACGTGAATGATGTTCCTGGCAGGTTTCTTGAGATGAAAGACAAGATGCTTGTTTAAATGCTCTTCTACGACCCGGTCTTCTGCTCTGTGTTCTTGTGTGTGAGGTTTAATGCAGGGCATTGTTTGTGTGTATGAGAGAGCAGCTGATTCTGTGTTCAGGGAGTGATGCTGCCGGGCCTGTTGTTTTTGAGAGCACAAGAAGTGGTTTGAAAAAGATGATGTTGTTTGTGGAGCAGCACAGTGCAGCATTATGGGATGTCATCAGTGCAGCGTCTGCCTCCTTTGATGTCACATCATTTAAACTTAAAGTGCATAAATCATCCAGGTCACATAATGGGCAGAAGTTTTATATGTTCACTGATGCAATCAGTTTAATGAATAAGTTTGATATAAACCTGAGACTCTTGTCTGTGACCAGTTAGAGGGTTTTAGTTAAATATAGCAAACAAGTGTTTGTTTTCTTTCTGTCTTTATTGCCTCATCTTGTTTCATGTATTTATTTGCAGGACGCAGAGTTTTGTTATGTCGGTTAGTCCGTGTTTACTTCTGTGTCTGTAATCCAGCTGGTTTGTTGTGCAGCAGGATTGTCAGGATGGTTCTGTATGTATATGATGAGTCTCTTGTGTAATTCAGTGATAAAACTCAAGCTGACACCAGTAAGCTTGTGGAAAGGTCAATCCAGGCTCATGTAGTTAACAGACTCCATCCTGCTGCGTTCTGCACACCTTACATTAGAAAAGTCATTTCTTTATGAACTTTAATGATTTGATGCCACTGTATAGTATTTGTCCGAGTGTGCATTATTCTGCAGTGTGAACTCATCAGTGATTACTTTGGAACTATGAGTGCAGTGGTTTTGTGTGCACCTGTGAGGTTTATCATCTGTGTTACAGGTCTCGCTCTCGCTGTTTTTCAGGGCTATGTCCTCCGCAGTCACCACACCTCCATCAGTGGATAAAGTAGACGGAATTACCCGGAAGTCTGTCCGGAAGGCCAAGCAGAAGCGTTCCCAGAGTTCCTCGCAGTTCCGCACTCAGGGCAAACCAATTGAACTCACACCTCTTCCGCTGCTCAAAGGTGATGCACAAACTCACACATATTGAGTTTTCATGTTTTATGAGGACATTCCGTAGACGTAATGGTTTTATACTCTACAAACTGTATATTCTATCCCCCTACACTAACCGTACCCCTAAACCAAACCATCACTAAAAACGTTCTGCCATTTTAGATTTTCAAAATGCATAATTTTGTATTATAAGCTAGTTTCCTCATGGGGACCTAAAAATGTCCCCGCAAGGTCAAAATGTACTGATATTACTATTATTGTGGGGATAACTTAGTAAATACCAGAACCCACACTGATTCCGATGACTTCAGTGATATGTGTGTGTTGTTACATTAGAATAAATGATTCTTGTATTGTGCTCTTGTATTCGGTTACTTCTCAATATGGCAAATGTTGCATTAGGTCATCCATGGGTCATGTATGCGTAAAATTTGCAAACAGAACGTACACATTTCTGAACATACTGTGTCTCTGTGCAGTGAGTTGAATTTTGCTAAGCAGAGGATCATTGCTTGACTCAATCTCTCTGAGATTGTGTAATGTCAGATAACAGAGTTCTAAGCTACGTCTTAACTTGTCTGTGCTTGTCTAGAATCACAACTCTATAGAACACAACTCCGATGCTTAGTCTTGTTCAGTGCTTTGTCCCCGTGAAGTGTGTTGGGGAGTTACGGTGCTTGTGTTTGCAGGCATGAAAATGATTGAATGAGTGAAGGTTGTTTAGCTGCGTCTCGCGCAGACAGATCAGTGTAGAATCTCTCTGTTCCACCGAGAGCACAAGTTGGGGTCAGAGTTTTGTGTCAGCTGGTCGTGTGCCTAAAGAGATTGTTTTTGTGGAGTGTGTGTGTGAGAGTGAAAATGTGGGTGTGTTTATTTGTGTCCTGCATTTGTCCTTATCTTCCTTTTTTGGAGTCCTTAGCTACATAAAAACAAGCGCACATGCTTGTGAACTTTTAAAATCAACAACTGCATTTAACGAACACAGAGAGAGTGCACCAGAACTGTGCTTCATTTGCGCTCTGTGCTTCAGATGTGGTTTTCAACAGACTGTTTTGTTTGGCCAAACAACCTTTGGGTGCATGTCGGTGTGCAGAGCAGTCAGACAGGTTGATTTAGTATTTGTCTGATTGGCTGTTGCCCTGGTAACTGCCGTCACACAGAGTCATTGTCAGTTTACCTCTCATCATCAAGTGAGTGCAAAATACAATCATTGACTCATCAATGAACAGCGCAGAGAGAGTTACACATGCAACATGACTTAAACGTATAATCTGGAACAGTTGAATCTGGACATGTGCCACAGCTGTTGATGTGCAGTGTTTATCATGCGTCTCATTGGTGTTGCTTTAGCGTCTTGTGTTTAGCTGTTAGACAGTTTGCGTGTTGAAACCTTCTTGCAAAAATTCATCCGCTTTATTTGGGGTATTGAGTCGTTGTGTGAAGACTCAACATGAGCATTGCCTTTTTAGATATAAATATAACTTTCACCTCTCTATCACCATCTCTGTTTGGAACAACATTGCAGGTTACTTTATGTGCTTAAAGTATACTTTACTTTACATACTTTGTTAAAGTCAAATTAAGCCGAACTCATCATGAATCATTATTATAAACATACATTTGTGAATCAGGGTAAGAAGATCGTGTTGAACACTAATGGTCATGTACTTGTTCAATAACTGATTTTTGTTCATTTTAAACCATAAACAGTTACGGATTGCAGCTTTAAGTAAAAAATAATGCAACTTTGTAAAACGTGCTTTGAGACCCCTGCACTCTGTTCCCTTCTGTTCTGTCTAACTTCAGATTCTGTCTGAACACCCTTAAAGAAAGACTCACCAGACCGACTAAACACGGCTTTGATTCATTTAAAACATATACAATATATCCTTATTTAAAATAGGGTGTTTTCAAATTATTAGGTTGTTATCTTGGCATTAATGACAGAATGTTTTTAATTTCATCGCTTATGGACTGAGGGGTGGAGCAGATGTTACTGACAGTGAAAAGTGCTTCCATTCTGTACCAGTGACCTTTGCCCCCTGCAGATGCAGGATATGGATGATGGGAAGGGGGTACCGCAGGGATCAAAGCGTCTCACCCCTGCAGGGGTCCCTCAAAGGTCAGGAAGATGGGTGTGAGGGGACAGAAATGATAGACTAATTAAAGCCATGTTTCAGCAGACATGCTAGCCTGACATTCTGATGTACTAAATAGACTTTTAACAGTAATTTAATAGCTACAGTCAGTATCAAACTGACATGAAACTCAGTGACCAGTAGGTGGCGTAGTAGAATGATAACTCCACAGCTCTGACCATCCGCCTGGCCCCTCCAGCCACCCGAGAACACTGGACCTTTCTAGGAAATAATTAAAGATGAGTAACTAGTTCTTTAGTACTACCGCTAGTTAATGCCTTGATGTGTGTTCCCAATTCTCAGATCACATGACATCAGTAGCACTGGTTTAATACGGCAACAGCATGAGGGAACATCATGCATATACATTTCCAGATCTGGCCAGCAGAGGGGCCGTAGTGTTGAATTTACCATCAAACGCACAGGCGAATGATCTGCTATTCATTCTCTTCATAAAGCCCCGCCCCCTCCTCACTGTGCTGTGCCTCTGACCTCGTGAGGTTGAAAACGAGGAGGGCAGAAAATAGAACGTTAACACAGAACCCGCGCGAGTTTCCGTGGGCTCAGCGCGGCCCTCTGACACCTGATCTCACGCTTTCTCTCTGCAGTTTACACACACACACACACACACACACACACACACGCTTGCAGAATGATTTACATATTGAAACACTTTTGCCACTGACGACAGCTTCCCATGAGTGATCGAGATTGAGAAAGAAGACATCCAGATAGAGAGAGAGAGAGCGGTTTACGTGAGTGATTATAGAGGAGAGATGGTCGTGGCATTATATTCTGTCTTTCTGTAGTTCACTCGCTAGTTCTCCGTCTTGATGTCTTGTGTGTTGTGAGATGTTTTGGGGTGGGGGTTAGGTTTGGCTGTATCTGGGCACGTGTGGGCTCAGTGGGGTAGCTGGTGTGAATGTGTCTTTATTTGTTTTTTTTTATTCTCCAGTGCAGAATGTAGTTTGGAAACATGACTCGTCATTTGTGCTGTTGGTTTTTGTTTGAATGTGTGGACAGAAAAGGCGTACATGTATTTTATGTAAATGTATACATTAAATATTGTACTGTCTGTATTGTATTGTTCACTTGATCACATGCAAAACTGAAAATGGAGCACAACATATCATTGTTTGTATAATTGTATAAGTTCAGTGCCAAACTTCCTGTCGTCAGGATGTCCGTGCAGGAGCTTCTCTTTAGTTAGCAGCTCTGTACAGCTGCTGCTGTGTGTGTGTGTGTCTGTGTGTGTCTGTGTCTGTGTGTGTCTGTGTGTGTCTGTGTGTGTCTGTGTGTGTCTGTGTGTGTCTGTGTGTTTGTTTGTTTGTTTGCGTTAAATGCATACAGT
>JAZGTI010017092.1:0-12388 GCA_036877585.1 Botia kubotai | reverse complement strand
TGTGTGACCTGCTCTGGTTACCTTGGCGCTGTTGATGGGGTGCGGTCTCTCACTCCCAGGTTCTTGGCTGAGTTCTGCACTCTCGCTCCCTAAAATGAGCCATAATTATAAATGACTTGCAGGCCTGTCAGAACAGTTATGCTTTAAATAATCACGTATTCTGTTTCCTGTAGGTCAAAGGTGAGACGTGCTGTCATTCACAGAAGCGGAGATGAGATTTAAAGTAAATTTAAATGTATGTTTCCATACAAATAATTAGCATGATATGCTAAATATAAGTGACCAGCATAGAAGCAAGTCAATACATAAGATCCCTTTTTTGTTTCTTTGTCAAATGTGCAGGGAAGCTGATTGGACACAGTCATCTCACCACTGAAGAGCTTCATAAATACAAAACATTGAACCAGGCAACCAAAATCATTGGAGATCCCTCCCACCCCCAATACTGTATATTCACCCGATTTACCCCTAAAAGTGCACAGCTGTTCCATTTAAACCAAAAACACCTCATGCTTTCCACCCACGTGTCTGCAATATATTGTACATGTATTGTATATGTGACCTGCATTACCGTCTGAGTCACTCTGACCCAGAAGCAGATTTTGTGTTAATGCATGGGCATTAAAGAAGTACACTTCCACTGGGGTCTCCTGGAGTCTGCGCCAAATAGTTGCAGAGATACTTACTTAAATGCTGGTTGAAACTTTCCTTTTCACTTCAGTGTTTCAAACTGTGTTTCTGGGTCGAAGAGCTCAAGATGATGAAGCTGATCACATATTGTTTATTATATTGCAATGCAGGGCCAATTATAGATGTAAATTATACTGTCATTTTCATGCTGCACTATGCATAATGTAAGTTATGTAGTTCCCCACCGGTGCTGTGTGATCTTTTTATGCTGAGCAAAATCCAAATGTAACCACGTCAAAAATCCAAATGTAACCACCTAAACAGATGTGCAATGATGTATAAAAGTGATTCTGATTCATAAAATCACTGCTTCCAAATGAATCTGCTTTGGTTAGAAGGTCTATTTCTACTGCTTCAAAATGAATCTGCTTTGGTTAAAATGTCAATTTCTACTGCTTCAAAATGAATCTGCTTTGGTTAAAATGTCAATTTCTACTGCTTCAAAATGAATCTGCTTTGGTTAAAATGTCTATTTCTACTGCTTCAAAATGAATCTGCTTTGGTTAAAATGTCTATTTCTACTGCTTCAAAATGAATCTGCTTTGGTTAGAAGGTCTATTTCTACTGCTTCAAAATGAATCTGCTTTGGTTAGAAGGTTTATTTCTACTGCTTAAAAAATCTGCTTTGGTTAAAATGTCTATTTCTACTGCTTAAAAATGAATCTGCTTTGGTTAAAATGTCAATTTTTACTGCTTCAAAATGAATCTGCTTTGGTTAAAATGTCTATTTCTACTGCTTCAAAATGATTCTGCTTTGGTTAAAATGTCTATTTCTACTGCTTCAAAATGAATCTGCTTTGGTTAGAAGGTCTATTTCTATATAATGTATATCATTGCCTATTCTGAATAGATCAGCAGTCTTTTTCCCTCTTTAGCTGCTCACTAGAAGAACCACCTCCAGCTGTTCATCAGTCTGCTCTGCCAATCTCCACAGACAGCAGAGCTCATAACTCATAGCGCAGGTAGAGTCCTGGCAGCCCGCTGAATCTGTGACTTACAAGCGGAATCTGTCGTCATAGCACTGGCCTTGTCAAAAGTGTTAGATGGACTTGTTTGTAGCCGTAAATTGAGATATAAAATATACATACTCCTAGAACATTCACATCATCAAGAGTTACAGGTACCCTACCAAAAAGCCCCACATGAAATGACTCACAGACCTGTTTAACGAACAGCGTTATTTAACTCTGAGCAGAGCCTTATTACGTCAAATTGAAAAACGGCTACTCGCGGAAAATGGAAACGTACATCTTGCGCATTTTCCAAACATTAGCTGTTTCTACAAATAGCTCAGCTATCGCAGTTCAGCTTGATGTGAGGTGTCTGAACCGGGCCGGATCAGCAGGGAAGAACTTCAGTGGTGTGTAAACACCAAGGGAAGCCAGCTGTGATTGCGAGTGCGGAGTTAGCATGGAAGAAAACGCAATTTCAGCCCCTTATCCCTGAACAGATGCTCTCTTCCTGTTCTTTAGGGAATGCTGACTGGTAAGAGCACCAAGCATGGGCGGCACAACGGTCAGTACTGTGCAGTGTGTTATCAAGACATGATAACATCAGCAATTACACCATCAGAGTCAGACATCCAAACAGTGGCAGTTCCAAGCAAAACGTCTCCCCTACTGCCTTTCCCGAACAACTGAGCAGAAGTACAGAGATAGGAGACAGTGAAGTACACAGAGCGCAGGCTATAAGTGTAACAGACTTTGTCTTCAGACAGAGGGATTATTTAGGGACCATTTTCAACAATCCCTGTTCTAAATATACAATTATCTCATTTCTGCAATAAAAAAGGCTTGCAGTTTAACTATTTTGTGTTGATGCACAGCAACAGACCTATTCGTCAGTGTCTTCTGTCATTTCCTATTGAGTTCTAGACATTGTGATGGATGAGTCTCTTTTAAGTCTCGCTGTGAGGTATGAATCACAGTGAATAATAATAAATAGTCAGCTAGGGGGAGCTCTGACGACAGAGTCATATTTATATTCATAAAGTCATTTCTGTGCCCTGACCGGCGCAGGTAGAGATTCATCACCCTCAGGCAKTCCAGCACATTAAAACACGTACTGGACCATCATGCMTTGTAAATTTGGAAGTCTTAAAAAGAATATTTCACCCGAAAATAACAGAAGCCAAAACCTGTTTATTCAGACGATCCTGCCCTCCAGTCAAACTGTTAATTCTGGAAATGCTGTTCAATAAAGTCTTGTTCCATGTTCTTGTAGCTCAAATGGTAGAACATTGTGTTAGCAGTGCGAAAGGTTGTGGGTTTAAATACCAGGGAACACACATACTGATCAAAAGTATAGCTTGAAGGGACTGTTGCTTTGGATTAAAGCGTCTGTCAAATGCATGAAATATAAATGTTCCAATTTTCATTTCCTCTAGAACATGGAACTTTTCATTTAAAATCACAGGTACTTCTAAAATGCAAATAGATAAGCATGGCAAATCTTATCTATACAAGTTACATACATTTTAAAAGCTTTAAAATCATTTTTACTATTTTGCATTTTCTACATATTGACTATTCCCATACTCAAAAAATGTGGCAGATGTGACCGAAAAGTTGCTTTTAAGGGCTCACAGTTCTCTGGTTTTTAGCTCATGACTCAGGGCCACCTTGAACTACAATTCATTCCTTCTGAGCTAATGTGTCCACCGGCCTCCCACAATATTCTTGATGACATAAAAAACAGACCCTGTCAGTTTCATCCATAACCTCATGAAGGACACTTCAAGGGAATGGGCAGAAAAAAAGATGAATGATCTTTTACAGTAAATAAACCGTAGGGAGACAGTATTCTCATATCTCCTTCACTTTACGCGCATCTCCCCTCCTGCTTCCAGGCTAGTTAACCGGAGCCTGGAAGAGCTTATGCTAACAGCCATGTGCAAAAACCAAAATGAAAGCATTTGAACCAGACAGTTAAGCTTGTTACATTTCCCGAAATAATTAAACAAGCCTTTGATAAAAAATTAATCCTCCACGAAATGAACATGGTGGCTTAATAATTTTTTTTCAAACCAAATAAATGCAGAATAAACCGGGTCAGTAAATTCAGAAAGCATCCACAGCAGAGGTAAATATTAGCTCATCTGAATCCGACACTTCAAAACCAAACTGTGTGAAGTGAATTTCGTAGAAGCATTGATTCATGGGAAGCGGTCTGGTTTATTAAATCAGATGTTGAATGTATGTTGAATGAATGTATAAAATAAGAGAACATACCTGCTTCCTCATGACATCAGTGGCCTGCATGATGCATCGTGGGGGCAAGCCGTGATTTCGGGCTAGAAGTATTGCTTGTTCCAGCGTGACACTCAGTGTGCAGCTACAGGACAGGAGAAGATATACAGATCAATTTAGCACCATATTGTACATTCCACATCACCATCATATTTCAAGAGTGAAATTATGAGTTTATCCAAAGATATATCATAAAACATTCAGATACTGATACTTGCTGGTATTGTGAAACCAAGAAAGTTTGCTTTTCATTTGTCTTTATTTATGCTCTAGGTTTAGTTTCCCCTAGCGATGTTCCGATTATTAATTATGCAGAGACGTTTTTTAATTAATAATTTACTAAATGAAATGGAGAGGCTAAACAAATACTGCAAAATCGATTACAGAAGAGAGAGAAGAGAAGCAAAGCTCAGGAGTTAAAGCTATCAAAACCTGCCGCTGTTTGTCCAAAGCAACCCAACCAATCAAACATAGCAACACCGGCGCAGCCAATGCCTAAAATGGGGTGGGGCTATCTGTTTATTTGACCAATAGGAAATGAGGGGCCTGTATTAAAAACCTTAAACAGACTTTTAAGAGCAAGACTAATGTGGCATCTATGCCAGGGCCGGGAGAACAAGATGACCCGTCATAATATGTGTGCTGCAATTCTACCGTGATGGAGCATGACATGAGCTTTCACTCTCTGACAACATGTCTGCCACTCACATGCCACTCACTTCTAAGGGGAAAGTGACCAAACAGGTGTAAAAGTTATACACTTATATTGTGTGCCTCTAAAACAGAATGGTGCAATAAATATCCCTCAAGGTGAGCTATAAGAATTTATACGGTAAAGAGCCCTTGACAGTGAGCAGTATTGCAGAAGAGCAGCACTGATGTGAGTGGGAAAAGAGCCAATCAGGGTAAACGATCTGATGCCATCCCAATTGAGAGGCCAAACAACTTTATGAGCTACAAGACAAAGTCAATGAGAGATGTCTGGGTCAAAAAAACGTATTTCTTGTCATCATTCTAAACAATAACACAGTGAAGACAGAATTAATGTATATACATGTATTCATCTGTATGACATCATAATGTTCAGAACGAGCCATTTTTGCACTTGTGTTTTGAGGAGGATAATTGGAGTTCTGAAAGTCACAGTGTGTTTTTATACCGCAGGGGAAATTTGATTCCTCATTCTTCATTTGAAAAACTAAACTTTATGAGCAACCCACTAGACAAAGTCAATGAGCAGCGTCTGGGTCAATAAGACCTAATCCAAATGAGCAGAAAAAAGCCGACTTATTAAGAATGAAGACACCCAACTGATTTGAGATTACTGGGAACATAAGGGAATATCTGATGAACAGTAAGGCAATCATGAAAAGGTCAATATCTGGCACTGAGGTGCTAAGTAAGTGTCTGTAACACACTGACCATACATCATCTCTTATACAATTCTATATAAACACAATACAATATATATATATATATACGTATGCATATGTGTGTGTGTATTCATACAGATTCTCAAAAGTGACTCAAGGAATTCAAGAATTCAAGGAATTTTGAGAACAATAATCTTCTGCTATTATTGTGGTATATATTTAAAATAAACCAACAAGTACGTAAAAATAAAATGAATCCACGTGTTGTTCATTTATCTCTGATTAGTAATCAATAGTTTTAAGTGCACCTACTTAGAATAAACTGCAAAGTGAATCATTGAACTTCATGCTGATACTCAAAGTTTGCCTATGTGAGAGTACAATTCATCAAACGTAGTGGGTAATAGATTTGTTTTTAGTTGCTGTTTTGTCTTTGTAAAAAATGCACCTCAAGCTAGTCCCTCTTTCATTCACTGACTGCTTGTCCTTGACAACGAATGCATTTCTTTCGGCAAACTGCTAACCCTGCAGAAATACTCCTGATACTAAACGTGTATTTTACCCTCGATTGCTTCCCCTGCATTTCAAACCCTGATCCCATTGATTTATAATAGAGGAAATATTTTAGAGTCGCCAATCAACAGTTTCTCAGTTTCAGTGCTGCGCTAGTCGCTGTTATCATCCATTCATGGTCATTTAAAACTCCAAGGGCACTAGATGATGTTGTCTGTGGATCTCGCTAACGTGTGAGCTTAATTCATTTCATTCCATTACGCTCAAAAACACACAAATACAGAATCCAATAGTGGATGTCAAGGACACCGTGCAACCCCTTCACAATAGCCTTCTACACTGCAATATTGATCCCTCTGCGTTTTACGACTAATTAACCTGTGACTGCTCTGCCGTAGAATTCCCACTGTTGCTTAATTGCTTAGGGAAACGCTCACACATTCGTTTAATGGCCCATTGTTTGAACCCTAAGGAAATGCATTAAACATTTGCACCACTTTTTTGACCTGCAAGTTAGGGAACAGGAACATGCACGGTCCGCTCATTATTGCATTTTTGACACGTTAGCACCAAATCTGCATAATTTCTTATAGTAAATCAGGTTCTAAAACAACACAGAGAGTGTGTGCAAATAAAATAAATCATGCTATCGAGAACTGTCAGTTGATTTTAAGTGAGTTCCCTTCCAGAGTATTATTCAACATTGTACACTGCATCACTGTAGCTTCATAGAAAGACACAATTATAAGATCAGAGTTGCAAGACACAATTACAAGATCAGAGCTGCTTTGCCATCACAGCAGAGGTGGAAGCAACAGCAGGATCTGCGTGTCATCGTGTGATGTCAGCCATAGAGAATTAAAGCCGGCTTAATGCTGAGCCAACTGGCCTGAGGCAAGCGATGTTTGAAGGCATTATGGGTTCTTTATAAAGCAAGCACTCTGAAAAGTGGTTGAAAGGTGTTTGAGAATGATCAAACATGGCTGGTATTCCTCAGGGAATTTTTTTTTTACATGCAGCATGTTCTGTTCTTGTTTCAGCTGCAATATTTACAAAGCATCTTGCATACAGCCTGCAGATGTGAGAGATGCATGCACTAATGTAACTTGTACATGGCCAGATGGACAGAGATAACAGATGGAGAGGGAATACAGATGCTGGACATCTAATTGAAAATGAAAGATAACAGAACCCAACTTAGCTGGATATGATATTATTTTTTATAAGTTTTACTGGTCCAAAGAGGGTCATGAATGTTTCATATGATTATTTATACTCCAGAACTCGGTCCAAGACAGATGGTTCTAGTGCATTACAGAAAGAATGTGGCTGTGTTTAAAGAGGTCATATCATAAATTTTTTATTCATTTTTTGCCCTGAGGTTTTTTGCACCAGAAATAGTCATAATTTCATTTCTCATGACCGTTTTTGAGCCCTTGCAGTGGGAGTTAATATAGTCTGGATTGCTTCAGAGCGTCAGGTGCTACACACAGCCTGGAACAGTTCTTACTTAATTGTTCTGGCATTCAGGAATAATAATATTTACATGTTCCTGCTTTACTGTGACTACACGTCCAAGTGGCTGAACACCACACAGGTGTAGCTGATGTGTTAATTTATCTGCCTGGCCTCAGAAAGTTCTGGAAGCTCAGAATGAGACATTTTTCGCTGCTTAACTTAAATAAATGATCTTTTTGGACAGAGAATTATGAACCTCAGTGTGACCTGAACTCCAAAAACAATGAAATAAAAAAGAAAAAAAATATTTCCTCATTCTATGGCCTTTTAAAACCGTGTTTCAAATGCTTTAAGCTTATTCTTTTTGGAAGAAATGGTACTTTTAGAACATTTTATAATGAAACTGGCCTCTGCAACACCTTGGCTATATACATTTTTCCATAAAAAACATCAGCTTACACTTATCTTCACCCACATTTGGCAGGTGAGCTTTATAAAGCCTGCGCCTTACTGCAATTATGTAATTTTATTAAAAGCAGGAACTGGTATATTTTGGCTGATGATTAAGGCTTTAGGCCTGTTTGGCAGACCAAAAATATAATATAAACAGAAGTGCATTAAAAAATGCTGATGGTCTGCAAATACAGGCTGCTTTAAGCATGCCAGGTTAACCACATATAAATCCAAACTTTATGATTAATTCTACTCTGATCGCCACCCAGGGTGCTGACATGCGTCTTAAAAAAAGCAGCAATAAACAAAAAAAAACATTTCCATTTGAAGTAGCTTCTAATACACTTTTTGTAACAAAATGTGCCTGCAACAAAGTGTAAATATGGACAAACTACATTAAACACATAAGTATCTGGAACTATCAGTTAGTTATAAGGAAACGCAGGTTAAATGAAGAGAGTGAGTTTAACCGAGGCAAGATTAGAGGGGTAAACACAACACAATTTACCATGTCTGTGGCAGGACTCAGTACCTGCAGCTTCGCTACACTTGTGTGTGAATGGTAATTACACTGGCGTATAAATACGTTAGTCACACTTAAACCATCAAACACTCATACAGGCAACAATCCTGCTAACATTTTATGCGGGTTATTCAATACACTGCATCAAAGTGGCAGTCAAAAAACAATGTGTATGTGTGTCTGTCTGTTGCTATGTTGTAATGGGCAGATCAAGAAACTAAGATTTGTTATTGCTTTGTATTGTCACTGTATGTTGTTAAAACAGTATTTCAAAAACATTTCACATAAATAGTGCAGTCTTAGAGTTTAATACTTAAAAATGTCTTAGCAAGCACAAAGTTAATAAACTGTTGAGCACTTTTTTTGGTCTTTTAGAAAACAAACCTTTAGTTGAATGAAGGTGAAACATTGTTCCCATTATCCCAGAGCACTCCACATTAAAATGTGAGAAAATGTGAAGCAAATGTAAATCTGCCCAGAACTGGCTGCCCTCCAAAACTCCAGTATCTAGGCAAAACAAGTGCAATACATGACGCCACCAAGAGGCCTACAGCAAAAGTAAGGTGATACAGTCCTGCGTGACAGAGATGAGGCTATGCACGAGAATACAAAAGCATAATAAATCTGGCTCGCATAAAAAATGGCAAGAAGAAAAAGCTCTTATTGAAAAAACTGCTTGTCTGCCCAAAGGCTTAACTTGGAAAGATTCTAAAATCTCATGAGATCATACTGAATTTTTGAGATTTAATATAAATTGTCCTAGCTAACAATGTATTTCCCTAACGTTTCCATTAAGTAACAACAACATTAAAAATGTTATTTGGAAAGTTTTAGGAATGTCTGACATTATTGCTTGGTTATAAGAACATTATTCGAACACTTTTTAACTCTGTTTTGTCTTTAAAAGTCCCTAAAACGACCAATATAAAAACTACTAATAATTGTTTTCTATGTATGTGATAAATGTGCAAGAACATTTGGTTGGTTTATTTAACTTTGACATAACTTTTAAAGAACGTAGGCTAATATTCTGAGAACATTCCCTGTTAGCTGGGACTATGCTTGACACCACACTAAGACCACCGATTTACTTAACCTTAGGTTAAGTTTTGCAAATAATATTTCTATCTATATTTGATTTGATTCCTGTTAAAGGAAATGTTTTAATAGCTTTAGTTTAAGTTAACTATAATAACCCTGAAAAATGCTGGGGAAAACCTACAACTTCATTTATTCAAATGAGGACTAATACAATGTAGGTACACACAGAAAGAGCAAAAACTATTGATATGGGGATGCAAATAGAGCAGATCGGCTTTGGATGATGAAAAGGGCCTGTGCTGAATAAAAAAAAAAGCTCCTTCAGTACAAATCCACAAATGAATCTTCAGAGAAATGGACCTCTAAAATAATGACTCACTCAGACCTTCTAAATGTGGAACTCATACACAGCAGATTCATAACTGCACTGAATGAATGATTAATGCACAGAAAGGTGTATTTATGGAATGAGGCATGATCATGTAATGAGGTTTATTATATATTTATGCAAAAGAGGAAATTGAATATGAAATGATTTGAGAAACACAGAGAAAATTATGAAGTAATTAAAGATTCTGGAAGACGACTGAAAGGATAAACAGAAGAAGGAAGCTGCACAGAAGAGGACATAAATGACAGGAAGTAAATTGCTTTGAGCTAAAGACAAAGAGGAAGACAGAAGGTCTGAAATCAGACAGAGTCCCTGGAGACCGCCTGATGCCTGTCTGAGAGAAGGAATAGAGTCGGTCCGTCTGCATGTCTGTACAACCCGAGCTTACCGATGTACTCCACTGTTACACATGACGATGTGACACGCTCCCAGACGACTGCAGAGCTCAGAGGCCACGGTGAGCAGCCCGACTCCTGATGCTCCACAGGCTGTGAACTGACACGCCGCTGTCCGTCGACACGAGATGAAACTCTCCATCAGTCTGTACAGCTCATCCAGAGCATTAAGAGGACGCATCAGCTGCAACAAGAGAAAGAGAGAGGTAAAAAGTTTCGGTACGGCTCTGCATTGTGACGGTATCTTAACATTACTGATCACATTATGCAAACGCCATTCTACAAATGTAAACTTGTGGTTGTTTGTAGTCTATTGTGTACTGAATGCTGTCGCCAATTTAACTGCATCAAGTTGTTTTTTTAAGTGTGTTCAATTTACAGTCTTCAGTTACTGTATATCACAGCTGTATAACTACCAGCTATTATTTAATTAAAACTGTTATTGTTCTAAATTGTAATTATGTATGTGTGTTGTAATCATGTATATAGATGTAACCTCATGTATAACATATATGCCATATCTACACATATGCCTGTATGTATATATATATATATATGTGTATGTGTGTATGTGTGTGTGTACAATTTATTTGTTGCAAATTGGGGTTGTATTTGCAAAGACAACTTTAAATAGAAACATGCTGTATGTTGCTATATGTAAAATATGGTGCTAAAAGTATCATTGTTTTATGTTGCCAGGGCATGTAAAATGTAAACTACTGCCCAACCAGGCAAGCAAAAACCTCATGAATAATGAATAATATCCTGCTTGCTTCTTTTATTCATTCTTTGGAACCAACAAATGAAAATAAATGCATATAATAAATAACTGATTCACTGCACAGTCATAAACACAGATTTCCCATGAGTCCTTGCAGACTGAATAATGAGTGATGACGCATACCTTGTCTATGAAGGCTGCTTTAGGAGCTGAGCTGGGAGGAAGGTTCGATTTATCCAAATAAAAGGCCCTATGGAGAAATAATATAAACATGTTAGCGTAAGCAATAAACACCCAGACAAACTCATGCATACACAAGCAGCAAAGAATGTGCTGAAAGTTTAATTTAATTTGAGATTTAATCTCCCGCGTATATAAAAAAGAAAACTGTCTGTATTCTGATTCTTTAGTCTGCAAACAAATTCTCTCGAAAACAAACACATTTGTTTTTTCCAAACGTCAATTAAACGTCCGGGTGCAGTACCCATATCAGACAGAGGGGGCAGTAGAGCCAATTCAAGAATGGCAAGGATTAGCTGGTCAATAGTAGCAACCACATAATGGGTCCTGGGATAATATATAATATTTCTTATATGTATTATTGTAAGGTAACACAGGTCAGTCACTGCTAACACAAAAGAACATGAACATATCGTTCAATGCAAATCACTCTGAAAAGTGGAGTGCAAACTTCTGTGGAGTCAGCACACTGGCTTACTGCAACACATGTTTATCGTCAGGTAAATTAATCCACCATCTGTGGAGATATTTATTAGGATGAGATTCTTCACTGATGCAGCATTAATATTATTGTTCATTAGTCAAAGATGTTAGTTCGTCGCTGTTGGAGCAGATGATATGGAGATGTGGAACAGGGGTAGAAGTGTAAAGCTATTAATAAAACCAGATGATGTTTACAAAGGCAGATTCAGGCTCTCTCTCGGTCTCTCCCCCTCACTCACTCAACCAAATGGCTTTCTAAGAATTTGCTGAACAACAAAACCGATAAGGGCACACTGCACAAAGCGATACGGTCTGAGAAGCCCAGCATCTTAAGGTCCCTGTACAAGATCCAGTCCCTGTGTATTAATTAGGCAAGACTGACATTAGTGTAATGGGCTGCATTAAGCATGGTTCTTTACAAACACCCGGAGGCTATCAGCTTAAGGCAGAAGGAGCTTTAAACACTAATTCCACTGATTTACGAAAGGATTTTCATCTTCATTTCATCAAACAGTGTAAAACTGAAAGGATAAACAAACCCTATTGGAGGTTAATTGCCTTAGAAACAACCGTGTACTCTTCTAAGCTTTGATCCTGGTGCTGGTGGACCTCAAGTAACTATTCAGTGACATTGAAATCATTTCAAAGCATCACTGTTTAATACATGTACATAACATGCAGGTATTTTAAGCCTGAACAGGTTGGATGTTGGGTAAACAACCTCATTATCAAAAAACATAAGCAAGCAGTGAGAAATCTAATTCCACATGAATAGGCATGTCAGTGATTGCGATATTGTATTTATTTATTAACCTTTGTTAAATACTGTAACTAAAACTAACAACTTATATAATTAATC
>JAZGTI010017091.1:0-10186 GCA_036877585.1 Botia kubotai | reverse complement strand
TAATCGAAGTTGCTTCCTGTCCTCATTTGTAAGTCGCTTTGGATAAAAGCGTCAGCTAAATGACTAAATGTAAATGTAAATGTAAATGTAAATATGCACCATATGAAACATTTGAAACCTTATAAAATGAGGATGTCAGCATGTTTTTAACGCAGTGTGGTTGCAAAGTAAAGTTTTACACCAAAATCAGTGTTTACTTATGAGGTCTAAGACGTCATTAAAATACCTCTGTCACACTCATGAGTTAAATCAGTCTTTTGGCACCACTATTAATAAACGTAATAGCCAAATAAACATTACATTAAAATGTCATAATATTTACAATGTGTAAAAATAGAAAGTAAATAATTCACAAGCAATGTTTCTCTTACTTTCAGCTAAAACGAATAAAGAATGGGTATAGATTGGAATGTGCCTCTGTTTCTTCTCAGTGGTCTTGTTGTTTAGAATCTGTTTCAAAGAAGCTTAAGGGTCTTCCGCTTCAATGAGCCAGTGCCAAACACTGCCACTACTACAAACTCTGGTTTAAATTCTGTAGCACAGGTGATTAGTTCTTTTTTAACTAATTGAAAATCTAGTTTTGAACTGAGATTTAGACTTAAGACACAATATGGGCATATCTTTTTTACACCAACAAAACGGATCCAAAAGCTGGATGTGTTGGAATGAATGAAAAATGTTGGAATTGAACACAGGCAAACCTGTCCATTTAAAATAGTTTCAAAAACAGAATGTTGTATTTAAGAACGTATAAGTTGTTATATTGCATATTTGTATTTGTGTTGTTCGTGCCTATTTGTGCATATCAAGTTTAGTTTTGAATTTTAGTTTTTCTGTTTTATACATTTTTCTTTTTAGTATAATTCAGTTCTCTTCAGGGTTTTACTTTTAGTTTCAGTTTTAATGTTAGTTAGAGTATTTTACAGCTGCCAAATTTAATGCATAAACGGATAATTAATTGCAATACAGTATGGCTGTCAAATATTATTTCATTTAGAATATATTGAGTATCAAAAACTACACATTTATTTTTGTTTAATTGTAGCTTGTGTTGGAGTAATGTACATGTATATAGCCATGTTTTGCTTTGCTTTTCTTTTTGACTGTAAATACAACACCTTTCACTGTTTACTCAGGCGGCTCAGATAAGTGCCCTCTGGGCGTGTTGGTTGCACAGAAAAAGAGCAAATTTCCTCTGAAAGAGTGACTCTCCACAGGTGTAATCATGCCCATCCGTGCATGTGTTTCTGGTTGTGGTTGGTATCTCTCTCCCTTGGATGGCCACAGTCTCTGCTTCAGATGTTTGGGCCATGCCCATGCTGAGCCAGCATTCATTAAGAGGTTGTTTTCTCACTGTGAGAACTTGTCCATTGGGATTTGGGGTCGTGGGTGTCTCTTCTGTAACAAGCAAAAAAACACATTGGTCTCTTTTGTTGCGGCTGTACCACAAGGATGCATCAGCAAGTGTTTCCAGAAGATATGTGTGGAACACCTTCTGGGTACTTCTACACCTCAGGCGGTCTAGTCGGAAGAAAAGACACTGCCTGCCCACCAGTCAACCGCCAAGAACCCTCCTAAGACTTAAAAGTGGTAAAGGAACGGGTGGCCCAGAGAAGACCGACATGCTTTTGCAGTCGGACCCCACCCAGGGCAGGGCAGATGCCCTTTTTCTCCCTTTGGGCCTTACCTCCCTTTGGAAGGTACAATGTTACAATCAGATTCCTTAGAGGTGCAAGGACATTGAATCCTCTAAGGAAGCACCTAATACCTCCTTTGTCCTGGGATCTCTCCTTGGTCCTTACGGCCCTTAGATGTCCTCCCTTTGAGCTTTTGATGTCAATTAAGCTTAGAGCCCTTTCTAAGAGAATGGCCCTTCTGACCATGCTCATTTCTATCAAGAGGGTTGGGGATCTACAGGCACTCTGTCCAATGAGTTCGGACCAGAATTCTCTCACATCATTCGGAAGCCTTGTCCAGGCTATGTGCCCAAGGTTCCCACAACTCCATTTGGGGATCAAGTGGTTAGCCTGCAAGCCCTTGCACAGTCAAAGGGGGGACACAGCCCCATACCTGCTGTGTTCAGTATGCGTTTTGCATATTTACCTGGACCCCACAAAACGGAATTTAAAACATCTGGGCAGCTCTTTGTTTGCTTTGGAGGCCAGCAGAAGGATAAGGCTGTCTTCAAATAGAGGCTATGCCATTGGATTGTGGATGCCTTTGTCTTACGAATCCCTGGGTGAGCCATCTCCTTTCTGAGTATGTGCACACTCAACTAGAGGGATAGCCCCACTTTGGGTGCTCAGACATCTGCAGAGATGCGGGCTGGGCCACACCCAATATATTTGCATAGGTTTTTTAACCTCTTGATTCTGATTGATTCTGTGTCTTCTACCTTGTTGTCCTCTGGACAAGCATCCTGATCAAGCATCATGGTGATATAGAGGGCTCTCCAGCGGAGGGGCTCTGCAACTTGATCTGCCATTCGTGGCTACCCAACTGGTTAGCTTGCTGACAAGTTATCATTTTTCATATGTAGTGATTCCTACTAGCAATCCCATATGAGTAATTTCCACAGTACAGTTTCCCTATTTTTCTCTCCACTGCGCATGTAATATCTATCATGTTTAATCTTGCTGCGGGAGATTTTACTTGTCACGTGTTTTTTGGCATTACATGCATTAAAGTAATTGTTTGGGGGAAACAGAATGGTAATAATGTCACAGTACTGGAAATTTTAATGGGCCTAAATAAGCTTAATTTTCTTAATGCTAAATACAATTTCTCATTCTTGATTTTGTGGTGAACAATCCTTTATAGTTTAAAGTGGCTGATAAAGTCACCTTGAGATCAGGGTGATCAATAGATAATTGATGTTACATATGGTTGATGTGTATTACAATTAAACAATAGCACATAAGATGTACTGTACAGTACACAATATTTTATCACAATACTTAACTTAAAAGTCTTAACTTAATCACATTTAAACTATTTGAAAAAGAGGTACTCATGCTGTTTTTTTTTCTCATGCTGTGTGTGTTGTCAGGTTTGAGCTGATGCGCATGTGCTGGCAGTACAACCCAAAAATGCGTCCGTCCTTCCTGGAGATCATCAGCAGCATTAAGGACAACCTGGAGCCGGGCTTCAAAGAGACAAGCTTCTTCTACAGTGAGGAGAACAAACCTCCCGACACAGAGGAGCTGGACATGGAGAATGTGGGAGCAATGGAGAATGTTCTTTTGGAGCCGTCCTCCAGCCTGCAGCCCCTCACCTCCTCTCTGGGCTCTCCTCAGCAGTGTGCCCCTGGACCCCATGGCTCTGCCACGCCAGCTGGCTCATCCTACCCCCAGTCCTCTCCCTGCTCCAAAGACGCAGCCAATGGGCCCTCCATGGTTCTTCAGAGCCAATTTGCTGAGACCCAGTCTTTCGCTTACATAAATGGGGGCCGTAAGAACGAGCGTACCTTGCACCAGTCATCAGCTTACTGATCAGCAGCCTGTTTTCTTTGGGCCGCATTTCTTTGACTGACACTCAGACATGTTTCTATGTGTGTGAGAGAGAAAAAAGGAAAGAGAAATATATAAACTATATAATACTATATAAACTGAGAGTACAGGCAATCATACCTCAGCAGACAAAGTTTGAATTCTTTGCTTTTTTTTGTGTATTTTGGATTGACAAACTCATGTTATTTCTGCTGAAGTAGCAGGACTGGATCACTGACAGGAAAACCTTCATTCTTGCACCTGATAGACTATTTTTGTTACTTTTCTATTTTTGTAAACTGGTTTTGAAGGCCTATCAGAGCCAGTAGTGTTACGTTGGCATTATCACAACACTCTGCATGTCTTTAGGCGAAGTTGACAGCAAAGCACTTCCTCTTGTCTTTGTGTTCTTGTCATATTGTTTATAGTACAAGTGAAGGAAATTTGAGTCCCTTTTCCACCAATACTAGCTGAATATGAGTTAAATATGACCCGTGTTTGGGGGCTGTTTTGAGATGCCCCCTAATCAAACTGAAATTTTGTAGATAAAATCACTGACTTCCACACACTCCATACCAGCAGGTTGTGCAGCATATTGAAGGAGAAATTCTCAAACCCGCCAAAATCTTTTTTTCCCTTTTTGTATACATTATACATTACATAAATTGTATACGGTCTGCTTTTTCCCTGTCCCTTCCATGCCGTCTTGGTGTAATTTCGCAATTTCCAATCTGTCTCAAATACAACAGCTTTTTTACATTGTGGTACATAATCTTTTAAACCATCGTCTGCTTAAACCGTGTAATCAAATCAAATATCTTTCTCTATGAAACATCTTGCTTTGGGTAAGATGCATTTCGGACAATGAAAGGTGTTGCAAAACAACACAAATCATCCTGACACCACAACTACAAATGTTGCAACAAACGCAACAGATGCAAAATCAGATAAATCATTTTGAAGGTCTTTCGGTAAAAATACACAGAAAAACATTTTTCAGTCATAAATTATGGCATTGTGAAGCTGGCATGTATTTAGACATCTCTCCTAATTGGACGACAGTGTGTACACTTTTACTGTCACCATTGTACCTTTTTTACAGTTCAGGTGATCATCTGTATGTCTGTGCTGAAGAAAGCTGATAAGCTGCTATTTTATTTTTGTTTTACTTCTGTATTTGTTTATATATATATATATATGTGTGTGTGTGTGTGTAAGAGGTTCTTTAAGTGTGATCCTTTGTGCCTTTCCACTACAGTCCTTTTGATGCTTTGTTCTGCAAAAGAAGAAAACAGATGAAAACTTCAAGGATTCAAGAAGGTTCAGTCAAGTTTAGCCATGTAAAGTTCGGTATTGCCTCCTTTTGGTGGTGTCCTGGAAAGGCAGATTTTTTTGTGTCTCCAGCATCTGAGACTGTGACCGACATGGGTCTCTAACAGCTCCACACTGTCATTCATCAGATATTCTCAGGTGAACGTCTTTAAAGTTTTCAAGTCTCAAACCCATTTAGAATTTTCCAGCCTCACATTCATTCCTTTTTAACAAACAAAGCTTTACAGTCGAATATATTCACATAAAACCAACTTGACTTAAAAAAAAAACATTGTTCATTTCAACATATCTCTATGCAGAAGGTGTTTGTAACATAGATCACAATATTACATTTAGTATACAAGTGTGACTAGGAGTGCCAGTTTTTTGGGATGTTTGAGTTTTTTGAAGGATTTTTCAAAGAACAATCTGTCACCTCTTCCCCCATCCTGAACTTTATCTTTTCATTATTTTCTTTTTCTCTTCTTGTGATGCTTATAATTACTGTAAATCCCTCCCACCAGATTTAAATGTAACATTCTGGATATTTGTATATGCTTTTTCATAACTTGGGGACTTTTTTGTTTTCCTTCAACATTTATCTACCTCACTCTTTTTTTAATCTACCTGTATATTAAGTACATCTGCGATTTCTCATGAAAAGGACAATATTACTGGTCTCTGTACCTGGGTAAAAATCATACATGCTACAAACCACAATCTTGGAGTGAAAAAATGATTATAGTCTTTTTTTTAAATGAATAGCTGCTTTCTTTCCTGTTGGATCTCGCTTAATCTAGTTTATTATTTATTTGTAAGATTAAAACTGACTCCAAATGTGCTGGAATGTTGTTAACATTTAATTTATCTTGTAACTTGGTCACCTGGGGCAAAGGTCAATATTGTGTAGAAAGCTTAATGATTGTATAGAATTAGGGAAATTTGGAATTGTCTTCTCAGCAGATGTTGATCTCCTCTCCCTTTCTGAATTCCACAGTTTGGCATCTTTCTTTATTTTTAATTATAGATTAATTGGACAAAATTGTAGTTTAATATTTCAGAGCCCAAACATTCACTGAAACAAAAAAAACTTTGTATGTGAAGGGATGTATGTAACCCCCTTTTGACTTTGTGTTGTTGTCAAGTGCATTGATATACAGTATGATAAATGATAAAAAGGGATTGTCCTGCCTTTGGAAAACAATTTTTAAAATGTAAGAATCCCAAACCAAAGGTCAGTGTTACTATTTTAAAGTAATTAAAGTAACCGAAGCATTGCAAAGATAATTGAGGGGTGAGAATGGCAGGTTTAGATGCCTGTTTTAATAGCATACTAAATCTGAATACAAGGGAAATGTCTGATCTGGTTAAACTGAGTGAGATGTGCAGCACGCCCTCCTTCACAGCCTCCTAGAATTCAAAATTGGCCCAGGCAAATGATCTAAATTGATATTTTCTCTACAGATTGTTCAGGGTTATTTTTATGTAAAGATCCCATAGCACACAGACCTGATACCCTCCTTTGATGGATTCTGATTTCAGAATTGTAACACCATTCCAAGCGATGGTCAATTTCTCAATTACAGATCTATTGATCCTGGGCTAGATTTTCTCAGGGTTAAAGGTTTAGAGTGGGTGCCAGTGCGACAGGAAGTGACCTGTCCTCTCAGCTCACACTCCCCCTGCTGCTGAAGACATCATCTTATGGATTTCTTAAATCTAGACACATCTGGAAAGTGTACTCCATGAGTACAGCAGGTGTGAGAGGAGAACAGAGGAGATGTTGGTGATTTGGTGGTTCCATCAGGGGTTTGAAGAAGACTGTTTTATTCCATGTTATTTGATTTCACTTGTTTATGTTGATAGAGGAAACTGTGGGTTTGTTCAGTGGAGCAGTTCAGACAAGATGTTTGTGTTCCTTCTATAAAAGAATGCTAAATGGGAAGGGAGAATGGAGAACATTTTGTGGTCCAAGTCTGTTCAAACCTGTTTTTTCTGATTAAAAAGGCACTTGTTGACTTTATTTGTATTGCTTTCTTTTGTATAAATGTGAAGGTCAAATAAGTGCGACCCAGGAATATTAAGATAATTAGTATGATTTAGTGTCATTTTGTCATTATAATGACAAATTGATGAAAAATGTTTTGTTTTTTGTGGGGTACTTATTCAGAACAAAATATACTTAAAACAAGATCAATAGCTTTGTGATTTTTGTTTTCACATATAAATACAATGATGATATTGCTTTGTGCAAGTGTACATCTCTGAGTGGGCTTAGCAAAGCAGCTTAATCATGTACATTATCGTGAAAAACAGTTAAGGCCTGATATAGTAGATAATAGCTTTGTGATTTCTAGATATAATTTCCAAATGTCTAGATTTTTAGTCTTGTTGAATAATTATATAATAACTGTTTGAATATCAGTATTGACATTCTTGAGTTGCTGTTAATAACATCTTACTACAGATGATTGTCATTATTATTATCACTGTCATCATTTTTCTGTCTGTCTCGTCACTATGATGCAGTCCATGATGCATTTGTCTTCAGATGGAAAGCCTGGGAGTTTCTGGGGTTTCTTCTGTTAAACACGGATGTGAGGTCAGTGTTGATTCATTCATAACACACATCTGGTATTTTCTGCACTACATTGCATGCCATAGATTTGATCTTATAACCTGAGAGTTTGACAACTGCAAAATATCATTGAATGCACATCTCTGATTCTCTCACAAATATCTCACATGGAACAGTAAGTATTTACTTGTTTATGGTGCTTTAACAGTGTTATACAACCGCAATAGCGCTGTTGTCCAGTAGAGGTCCCTCAATGATTTTTAGTAGTGAAGTTTCCTTTAAAACCTGACCAAGCTTAAATGAACTGTATGGTTTCGATGGGCAGTGATATTAAATGTTTTCTTAAGAAATTATATGGGTATATTTTTTCATAATTTAAGATTTTGAATTCTAATCCCAGAAAAATTGTGTTTTGTTACATTTAGATACCCACACTCAAACAAATATTGCTATTATTCCTTAAGAAAATGTTTTCACGTATAGCTTTTCACTTGTAATATTAGCTACATTTTTCAGTAAGTATATTTTTTAACCTTTTTCTGTATAAATTACCTAAATTGATATCCTACGATCTATGAAATATTTACTGGAACAAATTATTATTAAAAGACAATCACAAAAAACATCACCTAAAAAGTGTGAAGTGTGGTGAAGTTGTCTGCGAGTCTTTCTTCTTTTTCTGCGAGAGGAAACAGGAAGTTCTTCATATGTTGCCATGGCAGTCTCTTACCAGGCTGAACGAGCACAGCTGTTTTTCTCCTTGTTGATGACAGTTATTCAGCATCAGCTCTGTGTGATTACTTTGCCATTCTTACCAGCCGTTTGAGTCTGTTTGTTTAGTTGCCCTGGGCAACTCGGAGCTCTCATCCTCAAACTATCTGTCCATCTATCTGTCTGTCAATCTGTTACCTAAACAACCAGACAAAGAGCAACACATCTCCTTCAAAGAAGCAAACTGAGGACATCAAGGCAGTTACACACACCAGTGTAGTCACACTGATGACTGATAATGACATTTACAGTTCTTATATAGTTCTTATAATAGTTTACACTGTTTTCTCCCAAAATACACTGGTAATGTTAGTCAATATTATTTGACGGTTTTTTTTTTGCAATAAAGTTGCAATTTATTTATAGAAAATGTGTTATTTGTTACTGTTATTTTTGTTACTGTACCTGTATAAAAACAGAGATTTATGGGTTTATTTATTGGATGGATTGACAGTAAATTAAGTTTCTCTTTGTCTATATTTCTTGTGCTTCAGACTAATTTTAAGGTGCATTGAGCACCATCACAGTGTTTGACTTGTGAATGTCAGTCTAGACACTGTAACCATATGCAAATATATGCACATTTAATCTTTGCTTGTACATTTATACATTTTCACGTGACTACTTGCAGATGAAGGATTTCTACATTTTTACACTTTGTACATCTACAAAGTTTGATGGAAACGTGCATCACAACATTATTTTGATGATCATTGTTAACTGTAGGAATAAATCATTTTCAGGAATCAGGAAGTGGTGAAAAAGGAAGGATTCTATTGGCCATGCAGACTGGAATCAAGCACATATTCTTAGCAGATCATCTTCCACACTGTTCACATCATCCGCATCATTTCATATAAGCAGATACTTTGGAAACTGTCAGAAACTGGAAAGTGATGCACAAATAACACAAGTGATGTGTTATTACTTCAGTCATTAAGAAATGTGAGTTTTATTCGTCTTTGTGTTGTCCTTCAAACTGCTGCCATTAAAATACCTTTATTGTTCAGCAATCTGCAGAAGACGTTCATGATGTCACCAGGCCTTAGACGTGTCATAAATCAGACAAAATGAAACGTTTATTGTAATATATTTCCCTGTCTCAGACTATTAAGAAAAAAGTATTGACTTTTGATTCATTGCCTCTCAGGCCTAATATTGTAGCAACTACCATTAATGATCTTTAAACAATAGGGAACAATGTGATTAATGAAATGTACTAATTAAAATGTCAATGTATTATTAATTAAATGCATGTATCCATATTTAATTATTCATAATTATATGTTTGTTTCTGTAAAAGTTGTAGCTCTTGACAAAAACATTTTTTACACCATTTTTTACACAAGGTTTTAATACAACTGCTAAATATTTCTTAATCGCTTAAAGAATTAAATAATAATTGTTGTGAATTTGACTCATTTGTTTTTGTCTGACCCATATCTGGTGCACTACATTACCCATAATCCCCCTGGGTGAGGTCTATAATTAGACCTCACTTCCTTCCGTTGTCCCTTTTCTGCCTTGGTGAGGTGTGGGTGTTTGAATGGGCACCCAACCATGTCCTTTGAGTCCTTTCCTTAGGATGTGTTAATGACTTAAGACCACATCCTGTTGTGCATCCTGTTCATCATGTCCATCATGGTAGTCCTGCTCCATGTGAATTGTGAACTACGTGTCATGTTAATTGCTAAAGATTTATGATTCTGCACTTCAGTGGAATTAAAGAGAGCAAAGGACTGGTATCTCATTCATGTGTTTTAATCAGACACACACCACCAAGTTTCTACAGTTTTAACAAACTTTGGATATTATAGCATCTCATATTCAACACATGGTCCTTCGAGCCGGAAGGTAGAAATTTGGTGGAATTAATTATACAAGACCTGCAGCTCAGCGTAGTGTAAGAATAAGAAGACCTCCTGCCCGTTTTCTAGACTGTATGTTACGAGAACATGCTCATCCTCCACCTCCTTCCTCACCAATATTAGTTGTAAGTGACAATCAACAAACAGACAATGAAAATCCATGTTCCTTA
>JAZGTI010017090.1:0-12389 GCA_036877585.1 Botia kubotai | reverse complement strand
TTGACCTGTGACACGTGTAAAGAGAACGATAATAAACTCAAGTTAACGTCAAATGTATATCTACACATATACAGACATATAATGTAATATATACAGATACTCAGAAGCAATGTATAGTATAATGCAATGTAAGTCGCGTCTGCCAAATACATAAATGTAAATGTATATACGCTACCATTTAAAAGTTAGGGTCACTTATTTTTTCCACATAAAGTAACAGTAAACTCGGAATAACACAAATGCACCTATGGGAATATTATAAAAAAGTTCCAAAATAAATCAAAATGTAGTGTAGTTGTAGTGTTTGTTTTATATTTTAGCATCTTCAGTGTAGTTATTTTTTTCCTAGAATTCCTAGAAACTTACATAATGAAAAATTATTTATAAATGAAATACATTTGTATGGGGGAAATGTATCTTAGCAGTGGAGAAAACATGCCAGTCTTAACCGTCTGTTTTTTATTAATACAGGAAATATATAAATCTAGCAACGCCTCACACCTCACTGTGGGGAATATTCTGGTTAACCAGAGGAAGCTGTGATGCAGGGCAAAGAATCATGAGCTAAGTAAAACTCTTATAAACTGTATATATTTATAACACAAAATCGGTTTTACATTGCAAAGTTTTACATAGTGTTCATTAAACCAATGTTATGTGTTTTTAAAAACTAATTATATTATATAACTAAATTAATTTCCACTTACAAACAATGTTAAGAAGTGAACACATCACTGTACTTTCTGTGACATGAAGCACCTTTACACAGATCTGAGATCAGCAGATGCTGGGAGTGTCACGTGAGACAAGACTTGTGTATTTAAATGTGTATATAAATACCAACAGTTGACTGGAGCTTTAGGACACCCGTGTTTATATATTATGTATTATATATATTTAAATATATTATATATGTTACAGTCATGGCCAAAAATATCAGCCCCCCCATGCACTTCTCAGAAAATGCAAATGCACTTCTCAGAAAATGCAGAAAAGGAGACGCAGCTTTTTGACTACTATGTTACTATGGTGATCATCAGATTTCATGGTACCATTCACACAGTCAAGGCATCCAGTGGCAGAAGCAGCAAAGCAACCCCAAAACATCTTTGAACCTCCACCATGTTTGACTCTAGGGACTGTGTTCTTTTCTTTGAAGGCTTCATTTCTTTTTCTGTTAACGGTGCCATGATGTCCTTTACCATAGAGTTCTACTTTTGTCTCATCTGTCCACAGTACGTTCTCACATAAGTTTAGGCAAACTCCAGTCTTGCTTTTTTATGCCTTTGTGTCCTCCTGGGTCTCCTACCATAGCGTCTCTTTTTCATTTAGATGGTGACTGATAGTGTGAGCTGACACTGTTGTACCCTGTGTCTGCAGATCAGCTTGAATTTGTTTGGAAGTTAATTGGGTTTTTTTTATCCACCATTCAAACAATCCTTCGTTGTAATTTTTCATTATTTGCTCTTCCGTTCACGTCCAGAGATTATCTACAGTGCCATGGGCTGTAAACCTCTTGATAATATTGAGCACAGTGGACACAGGAACCGTGCCTTAAGGAGAGTTTTGATTTAATATCTAACTTTAGAATAGTTTTAAATGATCTTAAATAAGCAGTTTGACACAAACGGCCATGTTGTATGCACTACTTTTATCTGTTGTTGTACAAACGGCAAAAAAACATTCTTTAAATTCACTTTCTTAATTCAATTCTTTTTTAATTAACAGTCTTACTCAAAATATAGAATAAATAAGAATAAATAATGACATTAAAACATGACATTATTACTTTATATTAGGCGAATAAAATAAATAAGAATTAAAGGTTAAATCAGAAAACAATTTATTGTATCTTAATCGGTGAAAAAAACTGTCTTACCTTTGAATTGCAAGCGTTCATCACTTGATGTGACTTTTGAACGTATGAAATCTGAATTTTGATAGATTACATCCATCGTGTTATCTACAATATCTGTCCTCTGACACTTAAGTGCTGAGAGTCTCGGATGAAAAAGGAAGTGACATGAAATATTGTTTTTAATAATACACACAGGAAATGAGGCAGTCAGGAAGTAATTTAACTTAAAAAAGAAATGACATCTAACTTACAATGTATTTTGTTGAAAATGTTAATAATTTCTATCATAATAGAAAACATTTAATCTGATGAGCTCAACTGTTTGTAATCCAGAACTGTTCCTTTGTTTTTATGTTGCATGTGTCAGAATTAATCAAGATTTATATAATCACATTTATGTTAGTAGAATTTTTTAACATTATGTATCATGTATATTAAAAATGAACCGTTTAAAAGATTAGAATTTTAAAAAATGTTTAAATGGCGTCTCTATAACCAAGCAATAACGTTAACCCAATGTCTAAGCGTAGATCTTAGAACTTTCAAAATAAGACTTTGCTAAATGGGAACTTTATGGAAACGTTCTTACAACCTAAAATTGATAGCTGGGAAATGGTGCATACTAACAGCAAAAGCTATTAGTGTTATGATGCGTTTGTACCATTCTGTATTCTGATTCTTACGTCAAAGGTCACGTGCATTCTCTGTTCTCTCACTTGCGTCGAGAGCAATTAAGTGACAATGTTGTTTTCGCATATTAATTATCGTATTGAATAACAGATGAATCTCATATCCGTATGCGTTCAGTTTATGTTATTATAGCACGCTAAGAGCGTATATGTGTGATTAACCTTATGGGACGTGCAATTGAAATTATAACTAGGTATTTTGACTCATATTATGTGGTTAATGTTTGTTAGTTATTTATTTCGTATTTCATTTCTTAGATTTACAGTATTATTGTGAAATTTGAAATCACAGTGGCACACGTGAATCATCATCAATCATGATGTGCGTCGAACAATCTGCTCTTGTCTCTGATAACCTGTAGCTGCGGTAGTGACCTCTAGTGGAGAGATAAGGAACAAGCTTGTGAAGGAGAAAAAAACGGAAGTTTTGGACTCTATCGTCCATCTCATGTGGCAAAGTTTGCGTAATCGTGACTCCAGAAATTATAAACAAACTTGCATCACCCGAATCTTTCGTAAAAAAATTTTGTAGACGTTGCTTTAACGTTATTGCTTGGTTATAAAAACATTCAAACTTTTAAATTCTGTAACCTTTTTAAAATAAGATGTTTATAATAAATATATAATGTTTAAATAATAGTCTACTAATGTTACAGCAAGAACATTTTTAAGGAAAGGTAATGAAGCATTTGGGCCTTTTTGCTTCTGTTGAAAATCAAGATGACAAATTCATCAGCTTTGAAAATCAAGTTTACTGTGCTCATTTTAAGTCTACAGTATATGAGGTAAATAATCACAGCAGAAGACATAAAGCCTTTTAAATATATGCTTTAGCAAACACAACGTCATCTCAAATCCCATTTTGCAGCACTCTATTGTTGTAGCTGACATGTTAAATTATCCACTTTCTACTGGAAAATTAAACCTGATACACAAATCACAGCAAATCTAAACCCGTTAATATTTCAAGCATTCAGCTGGTAGATCTCCACGACTCAGCTTACATATGATATGTACTAACAGCTGTCCTGCTTCATTTATCAACAAATGCATATGAATATTTCTTTTCACAGATAAACCGCTTCTTCGTTTTGCAGGAATTATCAAACCAGTTATCAGACAAGTTATATTTGCCAGTTCGATCTCCTAGACAGGCGCAGTGTTCCCCAGCAGGATCGTCTCCAGTCCAGTTGTCTGGTTCATCTGGTTCATCTGGCTCAAAGTCCCTCTTGTACCAGAACCTGTCGGTCACACAGAGAAATTAAACGTTATTCGACAGTGTTTTGCTGAGAGCAGATGCTGTCTGTACGTTTATTTGATCTAAAAACAACAATGATGATTTAAAAATGTCAGTCTTTAATTTAGAAAAGTAATGGAAGTAAATCAAATGAATCACAAGTGCAACATATCTGTCGTGCATGCAACATAAGTCAGAATACAGTGATTGAATGACAGCACGACTTACTGTACGCCTGTTTCTTCAATAGTTTGGTTATTCACCCAAACCCAACGACCCTCAGTGTCCAGATCATTGAGCCCAATCCAGTGAGTCTCTTTAATTTTAGAAATCAAAAACTCCTAAAGGAGAGTGTGTACTAATGTAATTACAGTATCTGCAGTTGATCTCAAATGTTTGTATGATTTTGAATGTTTGCAGTTCTCACTTGTTCCTCCTCACTGTTTATAATGACCAGATGAGATTCTGATTCTTCACACGAGCGACGACTCTTAATCCACGTCTGTCTTTTAGAGGAGAAGTAGTAGCACTTTCCGTCATGTGCTGTCCATCCGTTCTCATGGGCTCCACATAAGTGAGTTTCGATGAATTCTGAAGCACATCATTCAGAAACGACAGCAAAGATTATAAATGAAGAAAATACCACAATTCTATTTCTGTAAATGGGGGGAAAATGTTGCAACACCTAAAGCGGTCTGAAAAACTTTTTATAACGCAGTCTGAGCGTAAGAGGAAGACGTTACGATACGGTTCATGTAGGGTTTAATAGTTGTGTTTTATTGTGACCTTAGCCACCAAGTTTAAAGATTTTTAAAGTCTTTCCTCGTGGCTGCCCTGAGGCATCGCAAAGATGGCCGCTGAGTGCGGACACGTCCTTAAAAGGATTTCCTGACTTCTAGTGTCATGTGACGTGAGTATTGTGATGATGTAACAGTGTGAAATATTCACGTTGACAGGAGTAGAGATGCTCTTTAACTTTGCTGTAGTTGCTCATCAGCGGCGTGTCAGTGTCTGATGACCCTGTAAAATGAGAGCATAACGTTTGAATGACGTGGAAACGTACATTGACAAACCCAAGAAAAGACATAAATATAGAGCTTTGTGGCTAATGATTGTATGTCATTTATTCTGTTGTTTGAACTGTAAGGAAAAGGGCTTGTTTAAATATATTTTTGATAGGAATACATATTTGCTTTATGCAGTCGTGCAAAATTGTATAGTTTATATCTTTTATGCCATTTTATACTTGTCAGCTATTTGTTTACTCTGTAATAGATATAAAAACAGATATTTGAGTCCACAAGAAGAGTGTACACAGCTCATGTGAGATTGAAAGACAGCAGAACACGAGTGTTAATCATCTGAACAGATTTAAACGTGTTGTTTCTAGTCACGTTTGTTGGCCATTGTTATCCAGGATGTTGTCGTGAGAGTTGTCACGTATACTTGCATTTCATCCTCAGAGCACTCAGACTTCCAAGGAGGAACGTAAGCGAGATGCAGAGAATCAGCAGCAGGAGTTTAGACCAATCAGAAAGAACGACACCGCGGTCACCTGACGGTAGAGATCCAGTGAAATTTGACTAAATTCAAGATTCATGATTCCATTGATATTTTATGAAATATCTAACTGATAATAACAAGGCACTTAAAAACAGCCTAAAACAGTTTCATTCCCTTTTGATTGACAGATATTGACAGAATACTGTTGAACACATTTCATAACAACAGTAGACATGTTTTATGATCGAAGATTATGATCGCCGCAGTGTGTCTACCCATCTTACAGAGAACATTCTCAAAATGTTCTCTAAAAATTATCAAAAATAATAATAAAGTTATCAAAAAACATAGTTCCAGTACCATTAGTGGAACATTTCTTTAACATTATATATATGTTAATATATATATATCATATATATTAAAAATGTGATTCTTAAGTAGTTAGTGGAACGTTTTAAAAAAAGCATTTGAAGGTTGTTCTGATGACCATGCAATAATGTTTTAGGTGTTTTGAATGTTCTTAGAACGTTCAAAATAACCTTTTTTAAACACTTTTGTTACGTAATGGTAACATTACGGAAATGTTCTTACATCCTAAAATTGTCTGGATAATCTTGTTTGTTTTAATCACAGATCTTTAAACTTTAAAGTGTCTTGTCATCTCATGTTTACAAGATACTGTGCACATCTGTTAAGAATTTTTGAATCATTTCTAATAATTTAATTTACTTTACTTATGTACGTCGGCTGTTCAACAATTTCTTAGTTTTTCTCCATTTTAATTCTTGCTTCTGTGAGAATGACATGTCTTACCTTTGCCACGAGAGCGTTTGTCATTCGAAGATGATATAAAATCTGAATTTATTTCATCAGTCGCTGCCATCTGACAAATCCCACAGTAAACAGCTCCTCTGAACTCTGCTTATATTTAACAGAAACTGACCTTCTATTTAAAAATAAAGAGCGTGTAATTAACCACAAAATGAAAGTAACGAATCTGCAAAAAGACTCAGAGATTCACACATTTAATAATCTGATGAAAGATTTTATCTGATAAGATGTGGAGGACGTGTAGGGGAGCATGAGTCACTGCAGAAATGTTTTTTTAGTGTTCCAGTAATGTGTCAGTGGTACAAGCAGTATAAATACAGCACCAGTCAGTAAAAAACAGTTTCAAGTATTTGCACAGTTTCACGGTATACGCGTGTTTGCTATTTGTATAGCTTTGGGTTTTTTGTGTAGTTGAGCATTACACATAAATAAATGTAAATAACTTTAATGATTTATGATGTTTATTAAAAAGACATACATTGAGGTCACATGACTAGCTGAATAATACTCCTCAGTTAACACTTGTTAGTAGGCACTTTTGCTCACAGGATATTATTATATATTTTTGTTGCCTGCAAACTTTAGCTGTAAAATGACATCAGCCAACGTAAAATAAGAATACATGTTAAAATGTTAAAAAAGTGCATAAAAAGTAGTCTTTGAAGCTGCAATACATAATTCTTAACGCAACAATAAGATGTCTGATTTGCCTGTCAGACTGCGTGTTTGCACACCTCCATGCGCTCTTGTTGTGGGCGTGGCTTTTGAGAGCTCTCTAAAGGGGGGCGGGATCTCACACTTTCGAAGCTTGCTTGCTGTTGCTAGCCCCTCTCAAATTGTATACCTCACCTTAAAATTCACTTTGAAAGTAACTTTGCGATTTTATGCTTCGAACAGAGATGGCGACAGAGAGGCAAAAGTTGCGGACTGCAGCTTTAAATGAGACACAAATAAGTGAAAGAAATGTGCATTTTTATTACATTTTCAGTATTTGATAATTATTCGTTTAATGCATTTACAGAACAGAACTCTTTCTCATTATGAATGAGAATTAATATTTCTTTTCACAGATAAATCTTTTCTGCTCTTTGCAAGAACCATCAAACCAAGTGTGCAGGTTGCCATTCGTGTCCCCCAGACTGGCGCAGTTTTCTCCAATGGGATCCTTCACTTTCCAGTTATCTGGTTCATCTTTTCCTTTTTCCCTTCTGTACCAAAACCTTTAAAAAAGATGAAGACATCAAGGGTCAACAAACCACTTTTTTCTTTGGAATATTTATGATGTGCAAACATTTGCAATTGTTTAGTGTAGCTGAAATGAAAACATTCTGTATATAAAACATTCTATAAAAAAAAAAAAAAGTATTGTTTGCAAATAATCATTATTAATATAATTATATTGTATAATACTTTCACTAGCAGTCACAAGTTTGGACAAGCCACATGTTTTCTTTATTATTACTGTAATACAATTAGTAAAACTATATATTTGATTGATAAACTTTAAAGCATTTATTTTGTACTATATTTTAACAGCTGTATAAAATGTATTTTTTGGTGACATGTTTGTCATTACACAGAGTAACTCAAAGCATATGAATCTGCTACAGATGTCAGTCATACATATGTAAACAGAGTCTTACTGTTCTCCTGTTTCTTTAAGAGTCTGATTATTCACCCAGACCCAATGATCCTCTCTCTCCAGATCATTAAGACCAATCCAGTGAGTCTCTTGAATTTTAGACACCAGGAAGTCCTGTCAGGAAAATCACAGATGTCAGTGTACATACAAAACACTGAAGGTGGTGAAACATTATTTGAAATAAATCAGATATTTTCTAATTAATCATGTTTAGGCCAGATAGTGTACAGTCTGCTCTGAGTCTTAACTGTTTGTTTTTATAGTTAATACTAACATTTCTGTTAACTGTAATCAAATAAAATATAAGATCATATTTTTTAAAAAACATAACCGAAACGAAAATTTGAAATATTGCTTTAGCAGTAAACTGAAATAAGGCCCTAAAATTATTATTGAAAAAAAAAATAAACTACAAATAAAATAAATTAAAAGTTAAATAGCAATATTGAAAAAGGCACATGCAAAATCTCTAAAAATGAAACTAAAATTATAATGAAAACTTAAAAACAACAATAAAAATACAAAAAAATATTAGTAAAACTACAAAAAAGTTTGACAACAATTTGGTTTTAAACACATGCAGGTAGTTATTTGTTAAATCATTACACACGCGCGGTACTGGTTATCTGAGCTTTTTCTTAGTCACCTGTTCTGATTGTTTGGTGATGGTGACCAGATCTGCTTCTTTTAAAAGACACGTGTCACGACTGCTTGACCAGTCTTTTTTTACAGTGCTAAAGTAAAACATTCCACGACAAGTTATCCAGCCATCCACCGCTGGTAGATTACAGAACTGACCTGTAAACAATGAACGTAAGACAATGTGTGTCAATAATCCTTTCTTTCATCGAGTTACTGAGATTAATAATACACTATAGTTAAATATGTAAAACATCTCTATGTATGGGGGTGAAACCGATATCACTCACTGTCGTATGTGGATGATTTTAGTCTGTTGTATTTGGCTTTAAATTCATGAAGCTGTATTTGTAGGGCTGGTTCAGAGAAATAAAAGCAGTTATTTAGAGAACAGTTTCAGAATGAGGCATACAAGAGCCCGTGAAAGGGTTTAAATGCATAAACCACACATGTATGTCATTACATTTAATGAAAAGTAATGCTTCTTAATACTTAGTAAGGTGGTTGTTGATGTGTTTATGTGTGGGTTGGGGGACAGTGGGATTTATGGATGTACAATATGGTCGTTAATATGTGCTTTATAAGTACTAATAAACAGCCAGTTTATCAGCTAGCAAACTAATAGCAGTTGTGGTCAAAGTGTAAATTGGTGCCCGTACCAAAGTGTTACCATATGGAAATAACTAAATTAGCGCACATAAAGTGTTTGCAGAAGTATACTTTATTATTATATTATTATATAGTTATTATATAAGTTATAATTAATCATTTTTAAGTGTCTAAATATGAGTGCATCAGAAAAAGTAATATAATTCACCTTCATATAGAGACAGTTGATTACTAACTGTGCTGAGGTTGCTTGTTAGTTCTTCAAGATTTCTCTTCATGACTCCAGAGTGACGATAACAGATATTAACAGATAATGATGAAGAAAAGAATTGAGGTTTTTTAAACACATGGTCAGTTTTGTTTATGCACTACTGGTGGAAGCTGTTCTATGGTGTTCTGTAGTGATCTGTACGTACACTGAATTATCTTACTCACTGGTAATATTTTCCTCTTGAGCTGACAGTTCAGATAAAATCATGTCACGCTGTTCCTTCACCGATTCAAAATCTGCAAGCTTTTGATGATCTGATTAAAGGATAAACATGATAAGCAGTGATGATAAGGAATCTGCTTAAAAGTTTCTATATTTATACTCACACAGAACCCCCAGGACACAGAGACCCCCAATAAGAAGAACAACAGAGACACAGAGAGCTATCAGAGGCGTTTTCCTGCCATTAGATGGAGTGGCCTCTCTCTTGTGCTGGACTGTGGGATTATCTGAGGTAAAGGATCACACACAAACACTGAATTCCACATTCAATTGTATTCAATTTATATTTATGTAATATTTAGTACCTTATTTAGTGTAAAACTGGTCCATGTGCTCGCTATACATTTGCAGTAACAGTAACTAGTATATTCAACTATCTAGTATGAATAAATGGTACTAATTATATAACTAGTATATATTTACAGTAACAGTAACTAGTATATTCAACTAATGTTACTGAGGTAATTTCTTAAAATGCATATCAATCATATTAGCAAAAGTAATGGTAAATGTCGACATCTATTTTCTTTTTAGCAATTTTAGCAAGTTAAAGATGAGTCAATCTATTGTTTTTTTGCACATTCTTGCAGATAAGCATATGACTGGGCTGCAGTTCATAGCGATGGCTGTCAGATGTAGATTTAGGGGTCATTATCACAGGAAGTGATGTTTTTTTCTGCTATTTGTTTATTAAATTGTTAGACTATATAGAAATGCAGTTGTGTGACTAGCTTTCAATGTGATGGCAATTCTAAACCCCCACAGAACAAACGGGAAGTTGCAAAACCTCAAACTCGAGGTTTAAAGAAGTGTTTCAGTATAGCTTTAATGTATGCATGTTAAATGTACGCATATTTATGTGCATGTTGTAAATATTGTAAATGTGGCGAAATTATAGTGAAATTATAAACCTTTCTCATTTTATCCAGTCGCTTTGGATAAATGAATATAAATGTAAAATTAAACTCTGTATCGTCAATCCTAATCAAATCACTAAAATAACCCAGTTAAAAATTAAAACAGTATCAGATGCATTTTCTTACCCTTGCAAGAAGAGTGTTTGTTGACCGATAAAGGAATGAAATCTGTGTTTTCATAGATTATGCTCATTTTACCAGCCTGACAGCAAACTGAACTTCAGAGTAAGGAAGTTCAGATGAACCTTTGTTATTATTTTCAGACAAGCCCAGAGAGGAAGTGATAAATGTGTGGTTTCAAACTCTGGTCTCTATTTTTAGCTTTTAGTTCTCTTACTGTCACTAGCGGCTGCTAGCTGTAAATGTAGGGTCGTATTATAAGATGTATGATTAACCTGTTATTAACTGCTGGTCTGCTAGTGGAATAAGTTTTACGTTTTAATGACTGAACGCAACACACTCCCAACACTTTGGAGAGGTCTAGTGTCCTTCGTAAAACAGCCTGAGGGTGGCGCTCAAAGTACTATTGTATTTGAAAAATACGAGTTGGAAGTTGCTGCATGTTGAACTGGGTCATTAAACAAAACAAGCACAAACGGAATTACACTGGAATTACACAATTCCAATTTATTTTACACAGCCTAACGAAACGGCTGAACTGACGCGCTTAGACAGACTGAAAATATTTGATATGAATATTTGTTGAATAACGTTAAACACATTTTACGAGTTAACAATTTAGGTTTAATTGACTTTATATGGAGTTCTGCGCTTTCAAGTGGATTAACAGACGTGCACTTACAAATAAAATCTTTTTTGCATCACTTTATTTTGGTTTTGCTCAAAGGAGCTGTCCATGGTTCTGCCGTGTATCTTACGCACACGAGATCTCTGCACACTTCCTGTATGCAGGACCAAAACACTGCAGCCGGTCTGTGATTGTTGAAAGAACGAGGACATGTGGGATTGTGATGGAAGAAGGTCAGATTTATCTACAGCACGTGATTCTGTTTGCATGATCTGTGTTTTCTCACAAACGCACATTTATTCCTGTAACGTTCGGTAATGTTCTGTAACGTTCAACTAACAACATAAAAAGAACAAAGTTTTTGCTACATGCTACTAACGTTACTGCAAGAACGTTTTTAATAACTTTGAGGGAACATTCAGAGAACTCAATCTTAACAAGTGAAAAGTGAGACAGGAAACTGTAACAAATAAGACATTTGAAAAAAAACGAGTTTATTTTAATAGCGTTAACAAAGTTTGTCTTCTAATGGCTGCGTCCCAATTTGCATACTTCTTAAAATCATCCAGATGCGTTTTCGGTAGATTCCTGTTGTTTCGTGTATAAACACTAGAGGGCGCCAAAAGGCTGCAAGACAATGAGCCCTAAATCTAGTGTTCATCAGTTTTTTTAAGGCAACAGGCGTTTCATTCATTTTTTTGATGGCATGTCTAGTACATTTTAAGCAAAGAAAATATATCGTACTGAATTGAACGCGTCTGCTAAATACATACACGTTATTTATTTAGCATAAAATATTTAAGATTTTCTGCTCACACTGTTTAGCGTGTTTATAATTGTATAGGATTATATAAACGTATCGTACAAAATGTCTTTGCATAAATGTACATGTTGTTATGTTTATGTGATTAGACTAAATCGTGACTATATATAATATATTGTCTACTAAAAATGTCTACGTCCATCTGAAGTGCTGTCGACTGTCAGTCTGATGACATCACTTTCACCTCGTTCGACATCGATCGTCTCTTGTCTTGTTCTCCTCGGGTTTGGCATCATCTCTTCATCAGGTTTCTCTGAAGAACAGCAAGAACAGACAGAATGTAGCAACAGAGGTCAGAATGTAGAGGTCAAAGTCATTAACCTCAATGCTGAAAAACACAGGAGGAGTGTGAGCTAGCATGACACTTTTCACAAAAAACACACACACCAAAAGATTCACA
>JAZGTI010017089.1:0-12390 GCA_036877585.1 Botia kubotai | reverse complement strand
TGAAAATCACTGTGGCCCGTCAGGTCTCCAGGACGAAGCAAATGACTGTAGAACTTCCAGAACTGCTCCACCTGAAGTGAGTAAGAAGACACCAATGAAACATGACAGACGACACACGAGTCTAATACCTGTAATAATGAAGACATGCAGACCGACGCCACTGTTCCCATCTGCCTGATGTTCTGCTCGTAACTCTGTGTGTTAGCAGGTCTGCTGGGCGTTCGACGTGAGTACCAGAAGGTGTAGTTGTACTGCAGAGGGTGTTCACCTGGATCTGGAGTTACCGTCTGCAAAACCAACCATAAACGTTCATCAGTTATTACATGAGTTTATTGTTCTGAATTTATCAGCAAGTGTGTGTGTGTGTGTGTGGTATTTTGTCTCACTTTATGCCTGATGTTGTTGTTATTTATTGATCCTCCATCGATTTCATTATGATCCTTCATCTCCTCATGGTCCCCAGAGTCTTCCTCTTTGAAACTACAATTAAAACATTTACTGTAAATTAACTCAGCATTCTGCTGACAAACCATTAACAATTTAATCTTATAATCATAATAATAGTTTATCTAATAATAAACTAATGTTTGTAAATGATCAACGTCATTTATATGTTGACGTGTATGAAATAAAGTTGAGTATATACCAAATACGTGTCTGTTTAAGTGATGGTAATGAAGCCTAAAGTCATGTTTTAATTCTTTAAGTGATGTTAATGTTGTAATCGTTTCTTTTAAATGACGTTATTCATTTTATCGATCCTTTATTTTACCTAGAATAATCCCACTGAGATATCTCTTCTAAGGGACTCCTGCCCCAAACGGCAACACATGAAAAAATGATAAGAATATTTAGAGACGGGAGTGCCTCTCACATCATGAAACTACATATCATTCCAGAACTTATTAGCGTAAGAGGAAAAGACAGTTTTGCCAAGCTGCGAATAAGCTGTTGCAATGTTAAAGTTGCTTTATATTAGTTATAGTTTACTTTAAGTGATTTTAATATTGTAATGTAATGTCATGATGTTGAATGAGCATTAGCAGTTAGCTGCTAACTTACTGTTCAAACTGATTCATTCTGTTGTCGCTCTTCAAAAGCGCTTTTCGTTCTTCTTCTGTCTATAAACGCAAAACTCCGCGTCATAACAATCTTTATTATGACCATTAAACATTAATATCATAATCTGTGACAAAAGTGTCTTAAAATCAGAGATCAGAGCGCTTACTGCTGCGGCAGCCACTGCACATGCGCGCTACAGTGGCTGTCATTGGACCTGCACGGGAATTATTTACATTAATTCGTTAAGCAGACACTGTTATCCAAAGCGACATACAAACAGCGAGTATTTAACATTTTGCCATAAGAACCAACAAGTCTAGTCTACAAAGCTACATTTACTACAAGCTACAGAGTGTTAATACTTTTGATGTTAGGGGCAGGATGAACAGTAGTTAACATCGGCGCATTGGAGATTAGTCAGGTGTCTGTGAAACACGTGTGTTTTCAGTTCTTTCTTGAAGGTTGTGACGACAGATCGGGTGGAGGCTGACAGCTCATTCCACCAGAGAGGACAGAAAAAGTCTTTGAAAAGAGATGTCGTACCTCGTTTTAAGGAAACAATCAAGCATGGCTAGTTTACGGAACCTGGTTGGGGGAGGGGCCTTATATCTTATACGGTAGTCGAGAGGAGACAAAGCGTGATTAAGAGAATCGCGTTTTGCTCTCGTTGTAGTAATTATAACTGAAGCATAAAAAACGACCATTAAAAGTTTTATTGTTACTATTTACTATCACTTTTAAAGTTCTTATAAAAGTACGACATTTTAGGTCCCCATGAGGGAAAAAAGCTTATACATAGAAAATAGCAGAACTGTGTGGGCAGATATAGGAGTTAGTGTAGGTGCACAGAATATACCCTAACCCTTCGATATATAAATCATTACGTCTAGGGAATGTCCCATAAAACACGAAACCCCAGCATGTACGGGTGTGGGTGGGATCCTGGTGAGGAACAGGAAGTGGAATTCAGGCTGCAGCTGGTGATTTCCTCTCGTGGTTGAACACAGTGCGACCTGTATTGTTGTTCAGGTCAGTGTGTGAGTCGCAAAGGATGGTAAACTCCACAGAGACACGTGACCTGCTGTAATTCCATTTTATTTATATTGCGCCCTTTACACTGCTGCTTTGCTTTAAAGTAACTTTACATATAATAAAAAATAAAACACAGAAAGAATATCAAGCAAGTTCAACGTAGAATATATGGTATTATTGCAAATAATATGTGTGAGATGCCATCATAACATGCTCGTACCTCTCGGTGGTCTATGAAAGGGTAATACATTCAGACTGCCTGCTAATACAGTATGTATGTCTGAGACTATGTGATATGTAGTCAATTAACAAGATAGATGACAGGTATCATATTAAACAAGATATGTCATTCCAGCTTACATGGAGATGGCTCATAAAAATAAAAATAATAATAATAATAATCTTAAATAATAATAAATCATCTTATAGGGCAGAGGTATAAGGGATTTGCACTAGTACCATAAAATATACACAACACATAAAAAAACCTGAAAGTTTCAAAGAGAATGAAAGAGAATTGAAAACAGAGAAATAACAAAGTAATACACTTACATTATTGTTAATTTTTAACAATTACTTTTTACAATAGTACAATTACGCACTTTGCATTGACACTAGAGGGAGCCACATGCAGGTGAAAGTAAGGACAAGCATGTCAATGGTTTAAATACGGGTTTGTAGGTTGGAAAACAAACTTTCCGCTGTGTGAGTCGACAGAATAACAGATGGCAGCTGGGAAAACAGAGAGACAGAGAACAAAGATAGACAGATTCACAAAGTGCTTATAGGATGATTTGCATAATGTGTGTGTCTGTATTGCATAAAATAGATCATACACATTCATTGGTTTCTTTAAAACCAGATTTTGCCTCCTTACCAGCACAAGACAAACTCAAAAATCATAACTTTGCTCTGTGAACTGCAGCGTGAGATGTGCAGCAGTAATGCCCGCAGTTAATGCAGTTGTGTTGCAGTAATATAGTCAAGCAGTAGTAATGCAGTTGTGTGGCAATAATAAAGTCATACGGCAGTAATGCCGTTTTGTGGCAGTAACACAGTCATGCAGCAGTAATGCAGTTGTGCAGCAGTAATGCAGTTGTGTGGCAATAATAAAGTCATACAGAGGTAATGCCGTTTTGTGGCAGTAACACAGTCATGCAGCAGTAACACAGTCATGCAGCAGTAATGCAGTCGTGCAGCAGTAATGCAGTTGTGTGGCAGTAATAAAGTCATACGGCAGTAACGCCGGTTTGTGGCAGTAATACAGTCATAGGACAGTAATCCGGTCATGTGGCAGTAATGATATTATGCAGCAGTAATGCAGTTGTGCGGCAGTAATACAGTTGTGCAGCAGTAATGCAGTTGTGTGGCAGTAATAAAATCATACGGCAGTAATGCCGTTTTGTGGCAGTAATACAGTTGTGCAGCAGTAATGCAGTTGCGTGGCAGTAATAAAGTCATACGGCAGTAACGCCGGTTTGTGGCAGTAATACAGTCATAGGACAGTAATCCGGTCATGTGGCAGTAATGATATTATGCAGCAGTAATGCAGTTGTGTGGCAGTAATGATATTATGCAGCAATAATGCAGTTGTGTGGCAGTAATGTAGTTGTCAGGAGTAATACAGTCATACAGCAGTAATGCAGTTGTGTGGCAGTAATACAGTTGTGCAGCAGTAATGCAGTTGTGTGGCAGTAATGTAGTTGTCAGGAGTAATACAGTCATACAGCAGTATTTCAGTCCTGCAGTTAGTAAGCTGCCTGTTGTTTATTTAGAGATGTAAAGGTACTAAATTGACTCTTGATCTGCCCAGTGTGATAGAGAGAATTCAGTGTGGTTAAAAGATCAGATTCTGTAGGAGACAGAAAACCTGAATACACACATACAGATACAGAGAGAAAGAACAGAAAGAACAGCAGAGAGTTATTTAAATAAACAAGAGGAGATGTTTGATTAGGATCAAGTTGGAATGAATGAAGGCAAAAATGTTATTCAAATGGTGAAAAACAAAGGAGTTGTTAGCAGCCTCTCATACAATCCTATACAACCAGAAGCTTTCATTAATAACACGGAAAACATCAAATTTCCCAAATATCCTAAGAGAATCTCTGAACTCACATTCACTGTTATATGCTGTCATGTATTCATATACTGCCATATATTCATATACTGTATATTCTCATGTTTACTGTGTTACTGTAAGTTTACATTCTTACTGTGAATGATCTATAAGGTCCAGAAGCCATAAATACCATAATTTTGTGTTTCAGCCCAGTAATATTGTTTGAATTTTAGAAGTAGGTTTTGGCCAGAGAGAATTGTGGGTAAAGGGGGGTTGTGGGTAGATGCCTGTCTGGTTTCTATCAGAAGTCTCATTTTTCACTCATCCCCCTTTCTCTCTCTCTCTCGCTCTCTGTGTGTGTCTCTGGTCTTCTTAAATCTCCATTCCATCATTCCAGGTCAAATTCCTGCCAGATGTGTGCAGTGACAGATCAGAAGACTAAACCACTGCACACACACATACTCACAAACTCACACACACACACTTACCCACATATGGACACACACACACACACCACACACACACATTTACTTATCTATCTAATTGGGGACATTTATATTGCTTTTATACACAACTAGTTATAAACACTCCCCTAACCTACACTTTAACCCTAACATTAATTTTTTACAATTTAAAAAAAATTACTGTTTTTATAGTGGTTTTACAAATAAGGTTTTACATCCCTAAACTGAGTTTTTTCTCAGATTTGTCAGGTTTTACCCCAATATATGGTTAAGTAAACCCACTGCATGTGGACACACACACACAAATGCACACTGGTCAGGAATTGCAGAGTGGCGACAGGAAGTCCTCACTGGATTGCTCCCTTCATGAGCGAGAATCACACAAGATCATGTTCAGTCTGAGCACACATCCAGAAACTCAGAGTAGAGTAGAGAAGACATCTCAACAGAGCCAATACATTCACTGTTCTGTCAGGTACAGATCTACTGTGGAAAGATACACACACTGGTGCAGTGACATCAGATCTGTACTTAACAGCAGTTACATATGGACACTGTTCTATATGCACAAGGTCAAAACGTACACACATAACGTACACGCATAAGAGAGAGAATATTAATGAGTGGTAAGAGAGGGGTAATAAAGAATGAGCAGCTGTTTATCTATCACCACTGTTTGAGTGTTTGTGGGTTTACTTAACTATATTTTGGACAATTTGGATTAGATTTAGGTTATAGTGTTTATAACTAGCTGTGTAAAAAACAACAGAAGGCTATAAAATGTCTCCATTTAGATAGATAAGTAAACATGTGTATGTGAGTGTGTGTTTGCAGACACAGGAAGTGAGCTGTGCTGCCCTGACGCCCAACAGGATGTGAGAGCTTAAGTCCCTCCCTGCTGAAGTCAAAGGTTAAATATCACAGGAGCAGCTACTGAAAGAAAACAACCTTTATATGAGTACAAAAGTTATTATTATGATTCATATTTTTAGTATCCAACACTTTATGTAATATATTTCTGTCTGTCTGTCTCTCTCTCTCTCTATATATATATATATGTGAGCTAATGTAAAACATGAGATCAGAGAGAAACAGATGAAAAGATACAGTCATTTGCAGAGAGAGAGAGAAACATGTGTTTAGAGTGAATATATAAATATATAGATGTGATGTTCCCAAAACCCATGTGTTTAAAGTTCGGCCAACACTGTGTGTGTGGGTTTACTTAACCAAAATTGTACCCAAATGTCAGCTAAAGCTGACAAATCTGAGCAAAACCTTCTTTTGGGGACGTCCTTATCTGTAAAAACATTTTTTGTTAATTGTAAAAATGCAGAACGTTTTCTGATAGGGTTTAAGTGTAGGTTAGGGTTAGGCTATCTAGCTCAAATTCAGCTGGATTTTCCCCTCAGATGTAAGCAAGTATTTTTTATAGACTAACAGTGTAAACAGTTCCTCCGAACACACACTCGCACAGTATTGTTCCAGTGTTTCCCGTTTTGGAGACAGTGGATTGGCTACAGATGTCATGGGTGCCCGTCACTGTGGAGATAGGACAGCCCACACACTCCTGCTGATAATCACACACACAGCGCAGGGGATCTGCTCTTCATTAGAATTTGGTTTTCAACACGGTTTTGAAACGCTCATCCAAAACTGTTTTAATCGTATTCCTCATCTGATCTCTGGCTGCTGTCTGCACCGATCTGGAAGGGCTTTGGAGAGGGTCAGAGTTCAAGTTTCTATAGACAAAACACGCACAGTTTCCTTGAAACAGTGCTGGAGGAATAGAGGAGATATGAGGTATATGTGGTATGAGTCCCTCAGGATGAGAGTGGATCATTTGTTTGAAAGTGCTTCACACAGAACACCCAAGCAGACAGTCAGATCTGATCAACCCAAAAACATCAACCCAAATTCACACGCCCTGCACACATCACATTAGATATTCCCTGTAAACATTCACCACTCTCTCTCTCTCGCTTAGCCACGTACAGCTGGTGCGTGTGTGTGTAAGAGTCATGTCTGTCATGAACTCTGATGAAGTACATTTAATATTTAAATGAAAATATTTCCATGGCAAAGTCACCGAGCAGCTGTAAAACACAGACACACACACAAACACAGAGATACTGAGAGATTCATCAGAATGTATGTGGGGAGTAAAGATGTTTTGTGATTCTCTGTGTGTGTGTTTTTATATCATTTAAAAAAGTTATTTATTTGGTTTGTTTGCCTTACATTCGTCTTGCTTGGTCTGCAGCTACAGAATTTCCCTGGTCAGACAATGCATATCCAGCTACACACACACACACACACACACACACACACGTTTAACAATATGACACAGGGAGAAATCACTGCTGTAAGTGATGGAACACAACAGTGTGTGTGAGGTTATAACTTAATAATTCGGTCCGTCTATATATTTAGGAAATTCCGTAGCTGCAACTTCCACAAGTTGTTTCTTGTGCAGTGAATCATTTATCATATAATATTCAGTACAGAATATTATTATTTACAGATTCATTAAACACATTTTGTACATCATAAATTATGCATAAATTATTCTTTACATTAAAAATTATGAGCAACATTAAGGTTGATGTTTTGTGTTTGTCTGTTTGTTTATGATGTATTACTTTCCTTTGATTTATTTGTGCTGTTTGTTTGTTTATGACTTGTTTGTTGTTGACTGTAACTCTCAAAAACATCTGGAAATCTAACAGGACTTAAATCTGCTCAAAGATTCTTTGTGGAAACGTGGAACCCAACTGAACTGTCAGGTCATTGTTACTGTGGGCTGAGGCTCCACCCATTGCCTGCCGCACTGCATTGTGGGACCATAAATCGCAAGCATTCATTGAACACCTGGTGAAAATGGTGAGCTGCAGCAGATCAACTTGCAAATTCCACAACATCTGAAAGAAACATGATTTCATCTTAAAAATGTATAAATCTACTCTGCCTCAACGAGGAAATGTGTGTGTGTGTGTCTGCTCATATCAGTATTCTTTCATTTATGTCCAAATGTTTAGAACACGTTTTGATTAAAACCATCAGTGTTTGTCTGGATATTCACTCACACACACACACACACACACACAGTGTGTTAAAGAAGTTAGAAAGCTGAGAGGAGTGTGTGGGAGGTAGAAACAGAAATAATTGACCTAAATTACACTAATAACAGCACGGAACTCACACACACACACACACTGTCGCATACATATACACACATTTATGACATTTAATGACACTCTGTCGTCATTGTGTGTATATGTATGTGAGAGAATGAAGCTTTGGGTTAGGCTAACAAACATCAGTATAATTGTACAGTCACTAATAAGAGTGTCAGTCCACACAGGTCAGTGTCTGTACACTGACGTTAACATGCCAAACAGAGTCATCTCCTGTCACAACGTCAACAGAACTGTGTGAGGGTTTAGAGTCACAATTTGACCAACATTATAATCTTGATATAAAGACCTGTGAAAGCACTAACATAGCTTTGAAGGCCTGTGTGTGGGGGGATATGGGGTTAAACATATTGAAGACAAATTTATACCCAAAAGTGAGCAAAACCTGACAAATCTGAGCAAAACCTTTTGGGGATGTCCTCATTTGCAAAAACACTAGTAAAGTAACTAGTAACTAGTAGTACTAGTAAAACACCAGTAAAGTTTTTTGTTATTGTAAAAATGCAGAAAGTTTTCTGTTAGAGTGTGGGTTATGTTATAGTGTTTATAACTAGCTGTGCATAAAAACAAGTCTATAGAATGTCCCCATTTAGATAAGTAAACGTGTGTGTGTGTATCAGGTGTCTTGTGAGCCGAATCTGTTCTTAATTGATTTCATTACAGAAACAGCAGCAGGAAGTCACTTGACCCTCAGTGAGTTTATCTCTTAGCCAATCACACACTGACTGACAGCCATCTTCATTACCTGAGAACACAGGTGTGTGTGTGTGTGTGTGTCTGACATTCCAGGAAATAGAAGGAAAGGAAAACAGAGTTTACAGGTGAACTGCTGTCTGACAGAGAGAGAAAGAAAGAGAGAGAGAGAGAGAGAGAGAGAGAGAGAGAAAATGAATGTTAAAGGAAACAAGTAGTTGTATGTATCATTATTGATCTTGGTAACAATTAAAATGCATTTATTTATTAAACATTCAATAATCAAACTGAGTTTTTTTTTTAAAAAACTGAGATTTTAACACAAGCAAACAAAACACACACACATACAAAAACAAACACACAGACACTAACACATAAAGACTCACACACATACAAACACAAACACATAAACACATATAGACTCACACACAAAAACACACAGATATAAACACACACACACACACACACACACATACACACAAACAAACAAACAAACACACAGACACAACACACAGACATAGCTGCAGAAGGGCTGATACAGGTAAAGATAAACTCGAGAAGTTTAAAAAAGAAACAACTTTGATTATATGATTATATAAACACTATATCAAGGAACAGAGTTTAATACACATACAGACGTTGAACTTTGGGAAACAATGGGATGACGTTTGCAAAAACTACATCATCCTCATCAAAGTCAAGAAACTAAGAGCAACATAAACACAAACACGACTTTACACACAAACACGGGAGAGAATCTGTAATAAACATCAGTGTGAAATCTGCTGTCTGGCTCTCAAAACACACCACATGATCAGTATAGACTGACTTTGATTGTGATTTATGAGACAGACAATCCCTGCTTCAGCCTGGCTCAAAGTCATCCAACCAAATGAATGTGACAGTTACAGTGAGCGATTTACAAGCAGTTTGTCTGTATGCCATTCTTAGGAAAATATGGAGGAAAATATATATTCAGTGCATATCTGTGTGAGAGATATCCTTTAAGTGGTCAGCAATAGTAAATAAACAAAAGCTTATAAATGGACCAAATTATATTTACCTTTAAATAGTTTGATTGTTGTTTTATATCTAATATTGGTTAGTCATTTATATAATCTCACTACAAAACCCATCGTCTATGAGATGTGTATCACTGTGTGTGTCACATCTGTTGAAAATAAATGTCTATGATTGGCTTCAGAAAGACACACACACACACTTTGTGGGTGTGAAATGGAAGCTGACTGAAGGGGGTTCACAGGGTCAAAGGTCAAGTGGGAGTGAGGGGAATGGAATCTTACACACACACAGTCACAGTTCAAACAGTCTCTTGCTCGCCATGTCAAACACGACTTTCAGCACAAGTTTTCAATTACCACTGAAAACCTCCATCTGTCTCTCACTCTCTCTCTCTCTGTCTGTCTGTCTTTCTTTCTCTGTCTCTCACTCTCACTCTCTCTGTCTGTCTTTCTTTCTCTGTCTCTCTCACTCTCTCTCTCTCTGTCTTTCTTTCTCTGTCTCTCTCACTCTCTCTCTCTCTGTCTGTCTTTCTTTCTCTGTCTCTCTCACTCTCTCTCTCTCTGTCTGTCTTTCTCTGTCTCTCTCACTCTCTCTCTCTGTCTGTCTTTCTTTCTCTGTCTCTCTCACTCTCTCTCTCTGGCTCTCTCACTCTCTCTCTCTGTCTGTCTTTCTTTCTCTGGCTCTCTCACTCTCTCTCTCTGTCTTTCTTTCTTTCTCTGTCTCTCTCACTCTCTCTCTCTGTCTGTCTTTCTTTCTCTGGCTCTCTCACTCTCTCTCTCTGTCTGTCTTTCTTTCTCTGTCTCTCTCACTCTCTCTCTCTGTCTGTCTTTCTTTCTCTGTCTCTCTCACTCTGTGTGTGTGTGTGTGTGTGTGTGTGTGAGAGAGAGAGAGAGAGAGAGAGAGAGAGAGTAAAGAAACAGACAGGCAGGCAGCTAGTAAGTTACTGAATAAATAAAAACCAAATGTTTCCAAACTCTAGAGTTTCTTGAGCTGTCAGTTACACACACACGCACGCACGCACGCACGCACCACACATACATACACACTTAAATGTGTCTCAAACACATTTTCCTACTTATTACTGTCATGATTTTCAAATCAAATAAACTACTGAACAAAAATCAATAACTAAATGACTCACCAGATGTATTGATTAGACGTTACTCAGGCGTTGATTAGACGTTACTCAGGCGTTGATTAGACGTTACTCAGGTGTTGATTAGACGTTATTCAGGTGTTGATTAGACGTTACTCAGGTGTTGATTAGACGTTACTCAGGTGTTGATTAGCTTTACTCAGGTGTTGATTAGATGTTACTCAGGCGTTGATTAGACGTTACTCAGGCGTTGATTAGCTTTACTCAGGTGTTGATTAGATGTTACTCAGGCGTTGATTAGACGTTACTCAGGTGTTGATTAGACGTTACTCAGGTGTTGATTAGACGTTAGTCAGGTGTTGATTAGCTTTACTCAGGTGTTGATTAGCTTTACTCAGGTGTTGATTAGACATTACTCAGGTGTTGATTAGACGTTACTCAGGTGTTGATTAGACGTTACTCAGGTGTTGATTAGACGTTACTCAGGTGTTGATTAGACGTTACTCAGGTGTTGATTAGACGTTAGTCAGGTGTTGATTAGCTTTACTCAGGTGTTGATTAGACATTACTCAGGTGTTGATTAGACGTTACTCAGGTGTTGATTAGACGTTACTCAGATGTTCATAAGACGTTATTTAGGTGTTGATTATATTACTCAGGTGACACCAGCTTCACCTGCAGAAAGGCAGATGTTTGTTAATCTTATTATCTTTATCTTATCTTTGTCCTTTTCAGCTTGTGATGAAAATTTTGCAAAACATTTGCAGTCGAGTCCACAAAAGTCTGACGGACCTGAAACAGCATAAGGGTGCATGAATGAAGACAGAATGATCATTACAGATTAATTAAACAAACAGCTTTTGGCCTCATTACAAAGCAAAAGAATGTTATTGAATGTGATGCTTCCAAAACACAAACACACAATGAAACTTTAAATGTGTAGTACAAACACAGACAAATAATTCAGTGTTGTCATGTCATGGCACTTCAATAGAAACCACAGCATCAGAACAATATTAAAAAGTAATTATAAAACTGATAAATCGCATCTAATACTCCCAGAGACAGTTTCTAATTTCTTGCTCCACACACACATGTATGCGCATAAATGCAAAAAACCAAATGGATAAAATTACAATATATAAAATAAACATCACTAGAGCCTCTGATGTGTATTTGAAAACATGATCATTCTGTGGCTAATGACAAAACCTCTGATCTACTAACTAAACAGAATTTTCAACAATTACAGTTAAACTTAAAGCACAACCTTTTGCTATGATTCTTTAACTGATAGTTTTCTGCTGAACTTTTATCCTAAGCGACTTATAAATGAGGATAAGGAAGCAACTTCAAATACAATAAGAGGCAACAGTGAATAAGTGCTATAGACAGAACTCAGATATTTCAACACAGTATAAGAAAGTATTTTTTTTTTTTTTAAAGTAGAAGTGGCGGTGTGTTAGTAAATTAGTCAAGGAAGTAAAGACGAAAAAGATTAGTTTTTAGTTGTTTCTTGAAAATGGCTAATGACTCAGCCATTCTGATGGAGATCTGGAGTTCATTCCACCAACCGGGCAGAGTGAAAGAGAGAGTCCGGGAGAGTGATTTCCTCCCTCGTTGGGATGGAACCACAAGGCGACGGTCGTTAGCTGAACACAGATTTCTGGTGGGCACATAAGTGCGAAGGAGTGAGAGTAGGTAGGGAGGTGCAGTTCCAGTAGTTGCCTTGAAGGCAAACATCAGAGCCTTGAATCTAAT
>JAZGTI010017088.1:0-12390 GCA_036877585.1 Botia kubotai | reverse complement strand
ACCGTAGTCAGACCAATGTCGTCTGCAAATTATGCAAGACCGTCGTACCCGCCAAGACTGGTAATACCACGAACTTGATGTACCACCTTAGCCGCACTCACCCTTTGGAGCCAGATGCCTTGAGGGGATTATGATCAGAGGAAGGTTAAGTTTAAAATAAAAATGTTTAAATGTAATATATTTTTCTCCTGGTCCTTATTTTAATTGGGTCATAAAAAATATCAATAATTATCGATATCGACCGATATGAAACACTGATATCGCGATACAGTTTTGAGCCATATCGCCCAGCCCTAATTGACACACACCCGTCTATTAGTTTTACCCTGTCAACTGTTTAGCTACCCTCACTTCTCTCTACGATGTTCTGATGCCTCTCACCTTTTTTAATGGAAGTCAATGGGGTAGTTGCTAGGGTACTGTAATTGGTTGCTAGGGTGTAACTATAAGGTTGTAATGGGACCATTTGTTGCTGCTTACTAAACCAAGCGATATGAGCCCATCCCCAAGTCTCTACATCATTCTGACGTGGAGCTATGACGTTACAAAATTCAGCTCAACGTTAAGTCTATGGAATTTTTCGCCCATGCCCTTAAAACGTTGTACATCGATTGCTTATAAAAGTCATAGCACACCTCTCAACAAGTTAGCTGATTTGTTCCCTTATTCATGGGTCTACGAAAAAGGGGGGACGGTGCGGGACGAGTTACATATCGAAGTTTTGCCCAGAAAATTTTGTAGTATGCAAAAGAACAAGTGACGCTTTGCTTTGCAAGCACCACTAATAATCTTAATATTATGTTGCTTCGTGAAATACAATTGACAGGATAGGTATGAAAACAACACGGATTTTTATATAAGAATTCAAACAACTATATAACAGGGCTCAATAGAGTACATCAAATCAACTCATATGGATCCTGTAACAAATGTGCATTATACATTGATAGATAGATATATATAAAAAAAATAGCATATGGAAACATCAAACAATAACATGAACAAGTGTGATCGGACACGACTAAATACAGAAGCATCTGTTCAAAGCCACTCACTTGTTTCTAAGAACCTGCCAGGCCGCTTCAATATCAGCATATAGGTTCTTCTCGGACGGTTTCCCGGTACTGACCCCATAACCCGAGTAATCGTAGGAGAACACATTGCAATTGATCCTGGATCCCAGGCCGATGTAGAAGCTGCACATCTGGCCCAGGTCCACGGCGTTCCCGTGCGAGAACAGCAGCGTGTAGCGGCTGTTGGGCGCACATCGGACGAACATGCACCCGACCCGATTCCCGCGACTAGTTCGGGTGACCAGAACTTCGACGGCGTCGAGTTCTCGCTGCGAGTACTGCCAGTCGGCACGCTCGGTCAGGTGCAGGCTGGACGCGCCGCTCGCGTCCGTGCGGATGGAGTACGTGGGCTCCGGCGGCAAAAACGCCAATTTGGCCGCGATGCGACTCGGGCAGGGCGGGCAGCAGAAGAGCCAACACAACTCGCCGAGGGAGAAGCTGTTCATTCTCGGGCCTTGCTCGGGCATGGAGGGCGGCTGAGCGTGAAAGCACAATGGCTGGTTCCGGGCGTGTGTGTTTGTGGGTTTACGAATAAATAGAAATTGCGAAAATTAGTCTCGAGGATGCTAGCAAAGCCTTGCTATGTGGTTTTTAGGTTTGTGGTGGTTGGACGGATCGATTCGGTCGCTAGCATTTGGTTTTTGACATTTTAAAAGTATGTATTACACTATATCGCCGTTTCGTCTAGGAGAGCCGTCGATTATCAGTTGAAATTTTAAATAAACGATATTTTACGCGTCAAGCTAGCCATCCTCATAGAATGTAAGCTGCCATTGCTCCCGCTCGGAACCACCAAATATGGGATTTTCCGGTGAGGGCGGATATCCGGCTCTGGCTGCCTGAGAGTGACATCACGAGTTGTTCCTTGGACTGGCTGCAGAACAGTTATGGTGCTTCCTTTCTGCTACAGTATAATACAAAATCAATGCCACACTAGTAACTACATTAAAAGAATATAATATAAACGAATATAATATTCACACAAATATCACAAATATCAGTTGTGTTGAATGTAATGTGGTGAATACAATTATGTTGTCATGCATAACTTTGAAAGACATTGTGTTACATAATAATAAGGACAATATGTAATGAGAATAATGTACCAACAGAGATTTTAGTATTGTTGTGAGTGTTTATCATTCCCATGGTATTTAAAAACTTTTCTTTCAGTCTTTCTGATAACTGAAATCTTTTAGTAATCAAATTTCAATGTAATATTCTGAGTCAGAATATTACAGAGATTTATAACTATAAAACTTTAAAGAAAAATGTTGAGCTCATAAATGTGGGGGAGAGAGAGAGAGGCTGGCTTTGCATTCTTCGTATTCTCACCTAATCAGTCAAAAGCATATGGTGTCTGGGCAGGATTGGATTTATCACACCCTAGAGGATGAAGTGCATTTAATAGATAGCAATAATTTGCTCTTCAGCTGTGGAAATGTACAGTAGGACCTGCTCAGAAGAAGTGTGGATATATGGAAAATGCATTTGGTGCTGATTGCTGAGACTCCATCTGTGTTATATTTATAAGGAGATAAGGTGCACCCATTTACTGTGCATAACTTTACACTTCTACGGAAAACCAGCTGTGGTCAAAAGAGCAGGAGTTCTGACTGTATTTTGTCCAACATGGACCATATACTGTAATTCCCTAACCATGTACTGCAGTTTAGTTGACTGAATCTTTTAGTGGAACCTTTAAAATTATTTGATTTAAGTAGTTTTAATATAAAAAAAACGGCATTATTCAGATCGTGTTAATGTATTAAGCTTTTGTCATCAGTTTTATACATCTACCCAAAAAGCTACTTGGCATGATTTAAAAAAAAAAGTAAAAAAAAAAACACAAAGTGCATTTAGCAGATGTACTGCACGTAGTTAAATGCAAAAGCATTCAAAGTAATTTCTGCAAATAGCAACAATACCAGACCTTCAAAAGTCATAGTTTGTAAATCACCAAAGTTTCTTTACTTTTCAGTTCATGCACAGATGTGGCTTGTGAAATTGAGTTTTATATCTGCAGGGCTCTATATCTGTCTAAATGAAAGAACAGACAGCTGGATTCAGAGCTTTGACTTCTCTGATCTCAGGAGACCTGAGCATGTCAAATTCAGGTTTTTGAACCAATACTTATCAGAGTCATCTGAAGCTCACAGGATTGGGTTTTAATGCGTCACAATGCAGTGCTGTGGAAGCCGCAAAACCTGCATAGCATGAAGAGGATGCACAAACAGCATTTTGCCACAGCATGCATTTTTGTGGATTAAGATTACAATAGGTAATTTTATTCTCTGCCACAAACAAGTATGTGTTTTAGAAGAACATTTGTCTGTGATGTTTTAGTTTAAGACTGAAATAATAACCACTCCTAATGAACTTGGATGAATCTCAAAGAACCAGTCAAGAATATGTCTAAATAAGAAATTTTAATATTTTTTAAGGATCATTAAAATATTTTTATGTTGTGACATTATTGTCCTGACATCTAAGAACATTTCCTTTCTAGTTAGTGGTGCTTGTGAGGCAAAGCATCACTATTACTCTTGCACACTTCTTTTTCTGGACAACACTTTGGTACGTAACTCATCCTGCATTGTTTGACATCCCATAGACTTAACATAGAAAAATCCCATAGACTGAACGTTGGACCAGAAAGTTGTAAACACTTGGGGGTGGGCTTATATCTACGATTTTTGAGGACAATTTTAAATTCTGTTTGTGGGTGTAAATGTTATATAGTCCCAACCCTGGTTTGTGTGCAAGGCATCATAAATGCAAATGCAAAGAGAATTGCGATTGCTTTGTAGTTCTGACACACTCAGTACGTGACACAGAGATTAAATGAAATCGCAAAATGGTAATTCATTTTAAATTTAGCACACATTGTACATTTGTGTAAATGAAAATGCAAACAATGTGAATTTGCATTTGAATTGTGTCACAACTTCTACACCCACAAGTAGAAAATGCAATTGCTAATGCAAAAAATAAAAAAAATGTTCTCATTTCATACTTCATACATATCACTTGGCTTAGCAAACAGCAACAAATGGTGACATTTCAACTTCATAGCCATGCCCTAGCAACCAGTTACAGTACCCTAGCAACCACCCCACTGACATTCATTGAAAAAGGTGAGAGGCATCAGAACATTGCAGAAACAAGTGGGTGGTCTCTTTTGACTCAGACTGGCAAGTAGTCTTTAGTTATTACCATGAAAACTGTCCAGCCATGTCCTAGCAACCATTTACACCACCCTAGCAACCAACATGAGTTAGCTATATGTCAGCACCATCAGAACATCGTAGAGACATGGGAGTTGGCTTCTTTAATTCAGACACACTAGCTACACCCTAGCAACTATGTAATGAAATGAATAAGCTGTATCAGCATTAGAACATTGTAAAGACATGTAGGTGGGCTTATTTGACTTCTGTCAGTGGGCTTTAGATATCACCCTGGGAGACTTCTAGTCACACCCTAGCAGCCATTAAGAGTACCTAGCAACCTCACAACATCATGAACAAGTCATAATTTAGCATACCATGCTAACGTCATGTTAAATCATGCTAAAACATGCTAGCATTATGCTGAATCATGCTAGTCTCATGCTAATGTATGCTTAAGCTAATATCATGCTAAATCATACTAGCATCATGTTTAATCATGCTACCATCATTTTAAGAACAATATTGAAATATTCCGGCCCAAGTTTTGCCACAGCAAGCACCACTCACATTTTCTTCAAATGTACCTATCTAGTCCTCATTATTGTATGGAAAAAAGAAGCCTACATTGTTTAAATTGTTATGTATTTATAGTATACACCATGGTATTTGTTGTATTTATTGTCGTGTTAATTTACAGGGTGAAGAGGTAAAGAAGGTACAGGAGTTTAAGTACTTGGGGTCGACAGTCCAGAGCAATGGAGAGTGTGTAAAAGAGGTAAAGAAGCGAGTGCAGGCAGTTGGAATGGATGGAGAAAAGTGTCAGGAGTGATGTGTGACAGGAGAATATCAGATGGAATTAAGGGGAAGGTGTACAAGACAGTGGTGAGACCAGCTATGATGTAAGGTTTAGAGGCGCTGAGGAGGAAACAGGTAGCAGAGCTGGAAGTAGCAGAACTGAAGATGTTGAGGTTTTTTTTGGGAGTGACATGGTTGGACAAGATTAGGAACGAGTTCATCAGGGGGACGGCTCATGTTAGATGTTTTGGGGAAAAAGTCAGGGAAGCCAGATTAAGGTGGTTTGGGCATGTACAGAGAAGGGATAGTGAATATATTGGTAGGAGGATGTTAGAAATGAAGCTACCAGGCAGAAGGTAAAGAGGAAGACCAAAGAGGAGGTATATGGATGTGTTAAACGAGGACATGAAGTTAGTGGGTGTGAGGGAAGAGGATGTAGATAATAGGGTTAGGTGGAGACAGATGATTCGCTGTGGCGACCCCTAAAAGGGAACAGCCGAAAGGAGAAGAAGATTGTCGTGTTAATTTAAAAGGTATTGAAGTAAATTCAAATTACAATCACTATTGACAATAACAGGAAGTACAAAAAATTGAAATGTTTACACACATTACAGTTATGAGAATTTGAAAGATATATATACAATAATGTCCCATTGGTCATTATCTTCATTGTATTTTTTGTATTTGTGTTGTATTAATTTATATAGCACCTTATATGCTATACAGTAACGTAAATTCTGAAGAATCTTTACAAAATTTGTTTCCATACAACAACAGCCTAAGCTCTGAAAAATACAACAACATCATAAATACAGGTTACAGTCATTATATGACTTCCACTTAAGTGCCCTTTACTCAAGTCTTCTGAAACTGTACAATAGCTTAATGTGAGGAACATACCAAAATGTAGGCATTATCCACTAAAAATCCTCTCTTTAATTACTGCTTTCAAATCCTGTTCTTTTTTATACTTTAAATTTTATTGTGAATTTTAGAGAAGGGGACATCTGTCATTGTTTTTATCACAACATTTTATCAGCTAATGTTGACAACAAGCTTCAGTAATTAAATAAATGGTATGATACATCATTGCACAGGAGAGTAGCATTTACAAGAAATAAACATGTGATGTCACATGATGACTTATTCTTATATTTTCTCACAATGTGATACCCACTCATCCCATCTGCTTTGGGCTGGACATTACCACAATATCCCAGCAGCATCTGTAGTTCTGTAGGCTCCAAGCACTGCAGCAATATCTGGATCACTCAACTCAATTTTTTCACAACTCATGACACTCCATTCCCTGCGCTAATAGAACGAGACAGTGGAGAAATTCTGATGGTGCAATTCTGCAATATTCAAACGGACAGTAATCGACTGGCAGCTTATACTAGCAATGCCTGGAATGCTTTGTCTGCATAAATGCCATGCTTTTCTTTTTGATGGATTAGATCAGCTGGAGGGCTATCGCCAACCAAGTGAGGCCCCTGACTGATCCTTCGTGTCTAGAAAAATAACATTTAGCATTTGATACTGTCATGGTAGAACTGTTAGATGACTTTTGGAAAGCTTTTCTGACATGATAACAATGTTTGTGTAAGGATCTGAGCCTTAGTTTTGACAGCGTTGTGTGGGTGTGGTTTTGGGAAATTGGAAACAGAAATGTTTGCAAGCTGTGACTTTGTTGGATTACCAACAGTTTGCATGTACTTGAAGTCACTATGGAGATGATCAGAAGCGTTACAATATTTGGAGACCTCAGTAACTTTGTGGACTTAAGTCAAAAGATAAATGTAGAAGTAAATGTTGAGTTGTTTCCAGCAATCAATATGGACAGTTACAGTAACTTCCCTATCTCAGAAAAGATAGAGATAGCTGGTCACCATTTTGCATTTTGTGAGATTGTGAGATGCTGGTGTGCTGGTGTGCTGTTCACAAGGCTTTTTACCAGGTAATGCTTGTTGGCCAGCTTCCCCAGCTAAGTTTTTGTAGTGAACAGGATGACCAGTCTGACTTGCACAACTCATGGATAATTACACTTATCTGGGCAGAACACAATGATTACAATTAAGTTGAATCTGTATTCTTTAGCATACTGTATTCTTGATCCTATTAATGTCACACTGTAGGAGAGCCGATTCAATAATCCAAAACGCTCACCTGAACTACCCTTTATATGCAACTGCAAACAGAAATGATATAATCTAACAGATTTTTTAAAAATGTATTGTAGCCTCCCCAGGATTGCAGTTGATGCATAGAAACAGGTAGAGAGCATTTGCATGATAAGACCGTGTTTATTTTTTTTAAGTTACTTGTATAATAATTTATTCCAACAACCATGGGCAAAAAAAACAACCAAAATAATAGGAAAAAAATTACAACCGTCAAAATTTCAATTTTCTTATCTCACTTTCAGAGCATGGTTTTATTGTTTGTTATACAACATTTTGTATTAAAAGTGAAAATAGCATTTTCTTGGGCCAGCTACCCCTTATTGAATGATTTGAAGGCGGAGGACAGCTGTCTATCAAATCTCTGCCCCAGGTTCTCAGGGTAATTGACATCCTCTTAGGATTTTTAGCTGAAAACATTGTGGAGGAATTTCAGTTTGCCCCAGGGATCTTTTATTAACTAGTGATCACCAACACCATGAGTTTACTTTGAAAAGTAAAGAATGTCACCTCTACTTTGAATGTCATCATAAGAGAGTTAATACATTTCACATTAAACACATGCGGACAGCACATCCAACTTAACTGACATAATGAGCTTATTCCCCACTGATGAATGCGGGACCTTCTGACTTCCCAAAGCTAAAAGTCAAACACAGCCTAGTACCAGATAACAGAATAAAGTGTAGTTGATTATTTAGGGCCTCTATAATGGATAAAAATGTACAAAAATCTCTATGATGAGACCAACTTGGCAGTTACACTTTCTTTTTAAATAGAGACACATAAAAGATAAACACAACATTTTTACAATGTTTCAAAATCTGGTGACCTGCCTTGATGTCTACTGCCTACATGTGCAGCTGCCCTCTAGGGCAACATCCCAATCAAAATGGAACATCATGTGAAATTAATCTATTTGAAACACTCTACTTAAGCAACAAAATGTGCTCCTCACACAAACTGAGAAATCAGTTTGGATTTAAATTTAGCAAACAGGTTGAGGAGAGTAATTCAGTTTTATTGGTACTGTAGCTAAACACAATCAAATTAGCTAAAGTATTTAATGAAAAACTTTCATTGACAGGAGTGACAGGTTTTCTGCTAAACTTTCCATAGAATTCTGTACACATAAATTCTGTGTGGGTCTAGACTTGACTGACATGTAACAAAGTTAGCTGTCTAAAGTCAGTAGAGTGCTATGTACCGTGTTAATCTGACAGAGCAATACACAGCGGCCCCTATTTTAACTCTGCTAGGCCTATCTTACAAAACAAATCTATAACATAGCTGGAACCAGCAGCGGGGAGGTTAAGTTGATTTTGTAGATCAAAAACCTGTTAATGGTTTTCTTTCGAAACCAGCTTTGAATGTACAAAACCAAACAGGGGGTGACCTGATCCTGTCAAATGTGACAGTATAATACGTGAAACATCAAATGAACACATTGGTAGCATTCCAAATCAAGATTAGGATTGACTGAATAGCTGCAGGCCTGAGCCGGGAGAGCATGAATCTTTTACTATGTATTTATAATGCTTCAATAACTCCAGTAGCTCAAGCAAAGTCATGCAACGGATATCAATGATAACATGCAGGAACGATAAGTGAAGGTAGTCAGACGTCATGTGGTTGCAGAAAGGCAAGGTGTGACCCCTGCAAAACATCTCAGGTTTCTCTACAAAACATCTCAGATGTCACCCTAGCTCTCAGACAGCCTAATCAAAGAGCGCATCAAAGCACGAAGGAATGCAAGAGCCATCTTAAGTGCTTGTGCATAAAATTGGAAGGCACGCAATGAACTCAATTTAACTGTTATTTATGCTTCTAGCCAGACAAGTCATGTCATGCTTAATGCAGGAAGAACATAAGATTTAGAATTTGACAGTGTACAGAAATGCAATTATATGATGAAGTGATGTGGTCTCTTGGTGCTCTTGCATGCTTGCAAATGAGAAACATGATTTTCACCCTTAAGGTCCTGTAAAAAGGATTGTTTTTACGAGATGAGTGCACATGAACACCACCTCAGAGTCTTCATTATTAGTATAAAACTTTGTATTTTAAATGTAATTTTCAACTGTACTTTTCGGCTTATCTTGGGCTGGTCAATATGTTGCAGTCTTAAATTTATGCTGCCAGCAGCATGCAGCACTGAGTGACAGCAGAAGTTTTCAGTTCACCAGCTTCTTTGTAGAAGCTGTTTCTACTCATCCATTCTAGTCTAGTACTATTTCTAGTCATCCATTATCACTTTGGTGAAACAGTTCTAAAATATATGGATGCCGTGACAAAGCAGGTGACATTTGGCTGTTAAATGACTGTTACTGGGTCGTTATAACCTCATCTCACGAGTGTACATGATTTTAAACATTTTTTTTAAAAAGTACTATTATGTTCTTTTTGTGTTCTATTTAATTCTTTAAATGAGAAAAAATGACTTGGCATATTTTAAAGCCTTACTTTTGGAGCTGTCTAGAGTACAGCTTCTAGGGGTACAGCTGTAAAAAGGCACATTTTATTTGTTTAAAAAAATACTACAGCCAGTTTTAGAAATAGTATAGAGTTGTTGCACAAGCTGACCACTATATTAAAGGGTTCCACTATTCTCCTCTGAAGCTGAACAAATTAATTCAGAAAACACTGGTCTTCTAGTGGGTGTGAGTAAAGCCCTGCGGTCAAATCCCCTTCCTGTTCTCTGACCAGTAACATAAATACGCAAAATAAGGTAGCATCATTCAAAAGGAGCCTTAAAGGGGACTCCTTTGACTGGATGGTCCTAAAAGATTACTCTAAAAAGGCAAATGTAATTTTTTTTTACCCATTTGTAAAGATCTGATTAATTTCTGGTACTGTTTCACATTTTTGTGGTTAAATATGCACTTTTAATCAGAAATACATTACATTATGGAAGTAAAATGGCTTGTGGATGCAGTCTGATGCGTGTAAGATCTATCAGGATACTTTTCCACAATTACTGACCTAATAAAATCAACTGGTAAAATTATACATCATGATATGTACAGTATATTCAGCAATCCAATGAATACTCAGTCTAAAAGCCACATATTCAATGAGAATTTATTGTCACAAACACAATTTATAGTCATAAAGTTACACAAAAATAATGGAACACTTTTACACAATTTATACAATTCTAAACTCATTGTACAATGAACAAACTAACTAAGTAACGTTACGTAAGAGTTACGTATGTACTCACATTGCACACAATGATATTAAACCTACACATGTATGTAGTAGCTGTATGTGACAAACAAAAAACAGTCCAACATAAAAATCACATTATTTACATAACATCTATTTCATTACCAGAAAGATTTATCTTTCATTTCAAGATCTTTTCATCAGTCCATTTCTTTGGACTTATTGTGGCATCATCAAGTTTCATTGTGAAAAAGATTGTAGTGTAAAAGTTCATGTTACCAGTTCAAAAGTTAATAGTAACAAAAAATTGCAGCTGCCACAAAGATTACAATAAGCATCGCAAAATGCTTTATATTTATGCATTTGCTTATATAGCTATGAGGCTGGAGTTGATAGGTTCACAAAGTGAGACTGTTTAGCAATTTTGTGAGAAAAAAAAGTTTAAAAAATTGTTTCAAATACATCAATTTAAATTGAATACATTTTGTCTTTACATCCATCTACATTTATAATTAGTTTAGCTAGGTTATAGACATCACTACATAGACTACATTTTACACAGTAAGCGTTTTTTGCAATATTACAACCTGGTGTGGCGTAAAAATATTGAAGCATGTTTTTTGTCAGAGATACAGTATGGCACTATGAAATGAGGTGCAACACTTAAAGAAAAATCCCTTTACACTGCTAAAAAAATCAGAAAATACTTTATATGATAAAATGTCAAAACGACAACTGTGGAATTCACTAGGCATGAACGGAGGCCTCTGATAGCATTTATTTGCATGCGCCGTTTGCATCGTCTTAGTATCCAAACCGTTAAAGGAATTATGCAAACTGCACACACTTTTTAAAAATCTGTGCTGAATGCAGTTTGAATGGTGCAACTTTCCATCTTGCAGGTTAGTTCTGAGTGCTAGTCTGTGATTGATATGACCAGGATCTGACAAACTTTACTGAGACGGTACAGCATTAGTTGAATACTTGATTTCTTCTGGTGTTTGAATACAACATATACCTGGCTATAACACTTATTTCCTCATTTGATGAATTACTTCTGCCATGACAAATTGAATGTACACAAATGTTTCTTTTAGACAAAAGTCTGCTTCCTGTGAATGGTAATAGTGCAACTTTAATAGTGCTAAACTGTTAAACTGAATTGTGGGTTGTTAGTAAAACACAGGGTCATGCGTTAAATACTGCAACTGTCTAGTGAATTCATCCCAGAATCTCTGCAGTACGTCCTTTGTCAGATGTTTCTGTGTATAAGTGATAAATAATCTTCACACAACATAGTGTTTCTCATTGTTTGCATTTAAGAGAAAAGTCTATAGCATATTTAAGCGTGTGTGAATTCAGAAATAGAGCAGCACCTTATGCACATGTGTGAGATGAAAGTACTGCAGTTTGAACCAAAACAAAACAAACAAACAAATGAGTCCAGTTACTCAGAAAATGGAGGGAACATGCCAAGGTCAGCAAAGTCTTCAATGTTGTAATTGGTTGTTCCTTGGGTGGGATCCCCGGCCATTGGTAGCATGTCCTAAAAGACAGAAAAAGAGAGTCAAGCATGGTAAGAGTTTCTGATTGGTGAGTGCTGTGGTCCAGCTGCTGACAAAGAGAGCTGCAACAACGAAAGTTTAAAATTCTCAGTTGTCACATAACTAATGTAGAAATCAGATGTTGCGGCCCATTAGAATGCTTTGAGTTAAAGAGAAAAAAACTGCAATTCATGGTAATTAGTAGTATTTACAGTGGTATGCAAAAGTTTAGGCACCCCTTGATAAATAACAGATTTTGGTGATTTTTTAATTGAAAAGATGTTAACACAGTCTCTCTTGGAAATGAAAAAATGCACAATATTTTCAGCAAACACTGATGCATAGTTACTTCTTATGCCATCAATTGAACAAAAATAAAAAAATAAAAACATTATTATGGCACTGTGCAAAAGTTTGGGCACCCTAAGAGTTCCAGAGTCTCAGATTATTTTTACAA
>JAZGTI010017087.1:0-12390 GCA_036877585.1 Botia kubotai | reverse complement strand
ACTTTTAAACAAAAGCTAAATAAATTCACTATACTTTAATCATTTACACTTTTAAATAAATAAACTAAATAAATTAACTATACTTTAATCATTTACACTTTTAAATAAATAAACTAAATAAATTAACTATACTTTAATCATTTACACTTTTAAATAAATGAACTATAAATAACTAAACTACTAAATAAAATATGTAATTTTAAAACATTATTATACAAACAAAATATTAGTCAATTCAAAATATTAATAAAACTTCAATAAAACTACAAACAGAACGATAACAACTGTGATATAACTATATACACAGTAGAAGTTCTTCATCCAGCAGAGCTGTGTAAGGATTTCTGTCTGCTGTTCCTGTAAGCCTGATGATCCTACAGAAACAATCCACAACATTTGAACACGTACCTACAGAATCTGAAACAAGACCTTTAGTGTCTGTACTTAACGTTCAGATAAATCCAATGAATACAAGATGATTCACGTAAGAGTCATGTGATTGGCCACCTGTTCATTTAAACCACGCATGCTGCTCCATGTCCTCCAAAGTGGGGCGTTCCTCTGGATTTTCATGAAGACACCATCTGATCAAGTCTCGACACTCTGTTACACGAAACAGTATTTGTCTTCAACATAACAATCTAGCTAATCACTCTATGTTTTAGGCTCGCTTTAGGCCTCTTTGTGGGCACGTCAATGTTTGCTCTATCTTGCCTCTAGAAAGGTATCCAGGTAAGCGCAGTTTGCATTTCACGATGTCCCTTGTGTTGTCAAAAGGAAGGTTATTGCACAGAATTTCGTAGAGTGTAACCCCCACAGACCAAACGGTAGCTGGTGTCGCGTGGTACTGTCCGTAAACAAACCACTCAGGTGGAGCATACTTATAAGTGCCTGCCAGAACGACAATGAAAGACGAGTAGTAGAACCGAAATGACCCGGTCCAAACTGAATCCAAATATCACCTTAAACTGAGCTGTCCATGTGCTCTCGTCTTCTGTACTTCCCCAATTCTAACCTGCAAATGTTTTGTAGGCAGAGTCCTTCAGAAGATCTCCACATCCAAAATCCAGCAGCTTGACGTGGTGAGTGTCCGTGCGGATGAGGATGTTTGGGGGTTTAACGTCCCGGTGCAGAACTCCTCTTCTCTCACAGTGCTTCAGAGCGTTTATCAGCTGCTTCATGACCTTCTTGGCCAGGATCTCACTGAGGAAGAAGCGATCTTCACAGAACGTGTGGAGATCTTTGCAAGGATCGGGCCGTTCCAGGATCATCACATACTGATCGGGTAGTTCAAACCACTCCACGAGGTGCAGGATGTTGGGACAGGCCGGGTCCGAATTCACGCGGTTCATCAACGCTATCTCCATGGGGATGGAACCACAGTCTTCCTGCAATGGGGGAAGATCATTGGAAAATAAATTCCGATATGTCCATTTTCATGGACGACATATACAGTGACCCCTGAGTTAGATAACCAAACTGAGTGACGTGCAAACAAATGCTGCTGTCACATTGAATCTGTTTGGCACCCAGAAATTGGAATACCCAAACAATGATTCTGAACAACATTGCAATGTATTGTTTTATCGTTTGAAACCTAAATCTAAAAATATGAAAATTGTTTTGTTTTTGAGAAGCGTTTCAGGTGCTTAATTTCATAACAAATATCTCGATGGATATGGTGTTGTCTAATTCAACGACATGAATACATGTTTTGCAAATGTTCTGTGGGTCACTGTATATGTATGTATGTATGCAGATTCAAAGTTGAACTTACAGTTTGCACGTGTCGATATACAGCGTCTTTAGGGACGAACTTGATGGCTACCTATTGACCACAAAAAACATTTTAAAAAGTAATTAAAAAAAGTTAATTAATTAATTGATAGATTGTTTTGGCATGAGCTAAAAGCTATCATAACACGTTGCACAATATAACGTTAAGTTGCTTTTAGGTAAAAGTCGAGTTGTAATGAAGTGTAATATCACAGAGCAGAATTCAGGGTGAACGAGCTAAAAGTGTGACAGTTGAACAGTTGCTTTTCACAGAGATACGTTCTAAGAATATTCCTAAAGGCTTTTTTAATAAAGGAGGGGAGAGAATTACATACTTGTAATCCATCGTATGTTCGGGCTCCAGCAAACACAGACCCAAACCCGCCTTCTCCCAGCATTGGACCTTTAAGATACGGCAGCCCTTTCAAGAGAAAACAGGTTCAATTGATTAAACAAAACAGCAAAATTAAAGTAACCGAGCGACATTTTGACATGACAAACATTTTGAAGGCAAATCGTGTAATAGATTAAATAAGACAGTTAGTATTTGAATCTCCGTTTGTTTCATATATTTGAAGCCACTTGACTTACCTTTAATGAGATTCCAGTCTGATGTAACATTCGTGGTGCAGGGCTGCTTGTCATCCTGCGATTGTGCTTCCTGGGCAATGTTATGCTTCTTCTGTTTCTTCTTCTCATGCTTGTGCCCATTGTCTTGTTCTTCACGCTTTCTTTTCTGGGAGACACCATACGCTTTGTCAGGGATAATATGGTTCTCTCCACGTTCCTGAACGTTCTCCTTCTGGGCCTGGTCACTTGACCCCACCGAGATCCCATTGGAAGAACAAAGCGTTTTGATGTCACCCAGTACGTTACTCATTGGATTATTCACTTTCGGTACAGAGTCGTCGTCACTCTTTAGTTTATAGGAAACTTTCCATTTCTGGGACTGATCTGATGACTCTGAAAACATCAGCTGGTTGGGAAGAGGAGCCACGAGTCCACTCGGTTCCTCACCTCCTGGTTGGGTTAAGTTTGGTGGGACTAGAAAGTGGACTAGATCGCTCTCAACCTCAACCTCATGATGCCATTTAAACCTCTTCCTAAGATGTTTGCTCTCCTGTTGGTCATGCTTTCTTTTACGAGAAACCTTCCCTTTATGGAACTGATCTGAGGAGATCGGCTCATAAGGCAGAGGTGCTTGTTCACCTCCTGACTGGGTTGGGTTCTCCGGGTGTATCTGAAATGGGTCATCATCACTTTGACGCACCACATCTTGACACCACATCAATGTATTGCACAGCTGTTTACAGCCGTGATGGTTGCCCGTGCGTTTCTGGGCAACATTCCCCTCCTGGGACTGATCTGAAGAGATCAGTATGTAGGGCGGAGATTTGTGAAGGTCACTCGAACCTTCACCTCCGGGCTGGGTTGTGTTTTGCAGGGGTATCTGAAAGGGATCATCTTCACCCTGGCTCACAACCTCTGGATTCCTTCTTGGTCTCTTCCGCAGACGTTTGCGGTCCTGATGCTCATTCGGGTCTTTTCTTTCCTGGACGCTGTTATATGCTTTTACAAACAGGACGTCGCTTTCTTCATGGATCAGATCTGAAGACCCTGAAGAGACCAGCACACAGGTCAGAGGTGCTGCTGGGCCACTCGGCTCCTCCCCTCCCGGCTCTCGGTGCAATCTCGGTCTCTTTGGCAGATGCTCCATGTCTTGTTGGTGACGTTTTCTTTTCCGGACAACACCAGAATCATTTCTGAAGAGGACTTTGCTTTCTCCCTGGGAGTGATCCAGCGATGACGCCAGCGCAGAGAGCAGAGGCGCTCGAAAGCCACTCAGATCTCGACTCTCCGGCTGGCGTAATGTTGTCAGGGGGTTCTGAAAGGCGTCACCCAATCCAATTCGTTGGACCTCCTGACTCGCCTGGATCAAAGCACCGCTCCTGGATCTCTCTCGCTCAGTCCTCTGATAAGGAGTGATGACACTCCCATGACGGACGCCTGAGGCTGAAATAATAGCAGTAGATTGTCTGAGTGTTTTTTACACTATTTTTTACACGCTTGATTTGACAGTGTTTATGTTACAGTAGAAACTACACACGGAGGTCAGTTGTAACAGTAAGTCAACAGTCTCAATAACAGCCCTTAAGCTGAAAAGTTCGCTTTTGTACATTTTTAAATCTGGCATCAATTGGTATTCAAATGATACTAAAATAGCTTGTTAAAGTGACCTCAATTTTTATTCTCTCATGACTAATATCAAATAAATATTTACTATTATATTATATTATATATTAGAGATTAAACAACTAAATAATAAGAAAAATAATGAATAGAATACTTACCGTTTCTGTCATCGTCACTTTCACCTCCAAAGCCCATTTGTGCCGCAAACTTGCTGATTCCCATAGGAACAACTGTCCGCACAAACGCAAATCTCCAAATAGAAAAAGAATCGCTCGAAAACTCGGAAACACGCCGCCGCTCGCTACAAACCACAGAGTATTTCAAAGCCCTCGAGAAAACCAGCCAAAGCCTTTCCACAGAGAAAACGCTTCGACCACAAACGTGAATCTCCGCGAATCTAGTTGCAACTCCGAAACACGCCGACGCTCGCTACAAACGCTGGAGAGTTTAGAGAACGCACTGAACCCGCAGAACACTAACGCGCAGAGAACCGCGCCGCGCCGCCGCGTTATATACACGCGCTGTAGAATTTGGAATCTCTCTGTGGCGTCACAATCACTGTTGCGTGTGTTCATTTCAATACTGGAGTTTGATGGTTCTTCATGAACTGAGTCTTGCTGGATGCTGGTTTTGACAAGGCCCAGTTTGCAACGCTCGCTTGGCGCTCACTAGTTGCTTATGGTGAATTACGGCCGTTTAAATATGATCTGCGGCACTGTATGAGATTATTACAAAATAAAGATGTGATGTTTGAATCGATTTATGGCGCATTTTTATACACTGAAAACAAAACTGCATGACTTTCAGTATAATTTATGCTTAGTCCCCAGTTGTTTGGCACTGTCTGACAGCAGACAGACTTTTAATTGAAGTTACTGAACTATGATTTATTTTAATAGAAATAAACTGTCCGGTTACCAGCAATATTCAGAACTATATACAAGCTTCATAAACATGACGTTAATTTCAGGTTACATATTTATGTAATATGTACATAAATACTTTAAAAGGCTACATAAATTGTTTTAAAATGTTTTTTAAACGAACGGATCAAGATTTCTCAGCGGCACATTTAAGCATGAAAATATACATCTATACATATATATTTATCTACATATTACATTGTAAATAGTGTACACTTTACTTTAATCTTTAAGTTTTTAAACTTTAAATCTTTCACTTTTAATTTTTCTTTTTCTTTCTGTAAGACAGGCGTTAAAAGCATTTCACTACATGTTGTATTGTGTATGTTTTTGTATGTGACAAATAAAATTTGAATTTGAAATGGCGTCTGTTTATATTGTAAGCACTAATTAATCAGTATAATTTTAATACATTACCATGCACTGTATCAATAACACAGCAGTAGTGGTTAAAAGATCTAGATTTAAGCAAATTCCTTCACCACACACACACAGATGCCCGCCTCACGTTCAACCCAAATTTGTACGAGAGAAAACAATATTATGCGTCAATACACGTATTACAACTTATTACGCGTGAATACAAAAGCTACATCGGCTCTAAACTTGAAATGCAGATAAATGTATCAAATTTTAAAAGCAATGAAGGTCAAAGTCTGTATTACACCATAAAACTACAATCCATCAGATTTCTGTCTATTCTGTTTGGCACAGCAGTCCAGCATCACTCACTCACTTCATAGGACAGAATTCATAGCTAAGTTTAGCTAAGTAAATCAGCACAGTGGCTCACTGTCACAGTCAATTACAGTCAATTACATTTACAAGAGGAAACACAATTTCCAAACCATTACCCACAGATCATGGTGCTTCACGGCTTACGTCACACTTCATTGTTTTAAAATTGCGTTTGTTCATTCAAAATATGGCAATTTTGTGTGGGAAAGACAGAACGCGGCTCTCGCTGTGCTGAATTAGACGACACGTATGTAGCTGTTGTTCTGCACACAACAGCTATGTTGTGAGAAATGATGAAAAACAGAAATGATGTTCCTGTAGCTCAACGGGTAGCGCATTGCGTTAGCAGTGCGAAAGGTTGTGGGTACGAGTCCCGGCTAAGCACTCATACTGAGTAAATGTGATATATAGCTCAAAGGCACCGCAAGTCATGTTGGATAAAAATGTGTGCCAAATGCATAAAGGAAAATAATGTATAAGCTGTTTAAGTTATCTGTGGGCTGGCCTACAAATGTTATGTTTCATGAATATTTACATACAGATCTGCTAGACCAATTAAAATTATACATACAGCGCAAACCTGTTGCTACCCGGTTTCCAACCATTTTAGCACACACGCGCCTACAAACTAAAAATGCACATTTGTTTGCATGAACGCAGCTTCCTCTCTTTACACCTAAAAGCATCTTGGGCAGTGTTGCAGGAGTCACACACTGTTGCAGAAATATCATGAAGTCCAGTTCAGTATTGTGTGGTCATGCAGTATTGGACAGTACTGATGGGTGAAGGCAGAAACGACCTTGCACCCACACACACGCATAATGATGTCTTTACAGAGAAAGCACAGATGACACATGGAGCAGAGGTGTGTGTGTGTGTGTGTGTGTACACTGCCTCGGTTAATTGGGAGTTTAAAGCACATTTAACACACTCCTTTTGAAGCCAGACGTCATATGCGTTTGGTAGTTTGTTACAGACTACCATAGGATTGAAAATGTAATTTGATTATTGTTAAGGGTACAGACACGGCGCACCATTTATTAGATAAATAAACAAACCAATTATCTGTGTTACTTTGCTTGGAGGCACAAACGTGCATAACCACAGACCACACGGTCTGGAGGGGGAAATAGCACAACTGTCTGCTGCCGACAGGGGGCACTTTTTAGCCATGTTTTAAATAGACCCTTCAATATTTCATTGTAAATCTCACTTTGTTACTCTTACCGTGCTGTAGCCCCTCCCATCCCCATATATTTGCATACGTCACAATTAATACTGCATATTAATTACAGAAAGTGAGATTATGCAGAAACTTCTGTTTAAATCTAAGCAATGGTCTTTTATTTGCTTGCATAACCTATTAGTCACACTCATCACAATAACATACAGCTCTCAGAAATCTTAATGATGGTTCAAAACATCCTAATCTACGCAACCTAATGTTTAGCATTGTCACTGTCAGCAAAGTGTGTTGTCAATGGGGTCATAGGTCACAGTATTAGTTGTCTTGGAAACAGCACAGCAGACGTTACTCAGCGGTCAAACCTGGACATTAAACAAATGTCTTGCGACACAACAGGCATGTGTGCTTTTATTAGCGGTGTAATCCGCTATGCTACGCTACATGCGCCGCGGAGAAGTTCAGTTTCTGAAGCTAATGGTCACCTCGAACCCCATAACGTACGACAGATTATCATACCGCAAAATGAGGCCCAGTTAAACCCTCTATGCATGAATCTTACACACACAGCCACATACTCTTCGTGGTCTGGTGGGTAGTGTCATTTAAAATTTCCGGTTGAGGACGGTTCAAAGATTAGAAGCATTCCACCTCACACATCCAGTTAAATTCCACAAGCATTTAGCAACACACAAGCACTGGGCCATCATTTGCATGAATATGTGCGGACATTAACACAGAAACAGTAACCAAAGGCAGATTGTTTCAGATTAAGAGCTCAATTTAAGGGCAAATGTGACACTACAAGAATATTAAACGTTTTAGTACCAAAAGTTTTAGAACAAAAGGCTTGAATATCTGTCCACCAGCAATTCAACACCACAAACACGCTGGTCCAAAATCAAATGTAAACCAGCGACGACAGGAAAACAAATTAAGCTACAGGTAGAAATCCCCTTACTGTACTACCACATGGCAGGGATTACTAACCAAAGGTTAACACAGAATGAGATCAGCAATCACGCTACGAGAGGCATGTTAGTGTTCTGTTTGGTTCTGATCTGAAGCGGTTCTAAATCTGGTCGTTTTAACGATCTCTCCATTGCACATGTGATGCTGTTGGTTTAAATGTAAGACTTGCTATGTATTACAGAAGACAAGACACGAGAGTTTAAGCAATGCATATATTTTCCTCAAAATTAGTATCTAATTTATATGGTGGATTACATTCAGTTCTCAGCCCTTTCAAAGAATTAAATATTTAAACGACAACATTGACAAGAAAATAGATAACCCTCGAAATAAACCCCAAAATGAGGTAATCACAAATGACATGGAATTTAAGAGATCTCCCAAAAATTTAATACAAAGTAACTGCTACTTTATTTGTAACCGACTGCGGCATGTAACTGCCATGTTGCCGGAGAAATTCGGCTCCACCTATAAACAGACGAGAGCTATCTATTCAGTTGTCTTTGCAGCCAGACTCCGTGTAAAGACATGTAGTATTCCCCGCCCACATCCTACACAAACCCCGCCCACTCAGGCCCCGTCGCTCTCCTGTGGTTTGCAAAGAGAGTAAAGTGCTGGTAACTGATCCAGAATGGTTCAGGAAACACACATGAACGACACGGAAACATTATGAAAGAAACAGCTGCAGGTTCGAATAAGAAGACATAGATATACGTTTAAAAAAAAAAACTGTACGAAATTTTTACGACAGATGCCAAATAAAAAGTAATCACTTCAGAATATTACAACGCAAGCATAATTAAAATAAAACAGAAATCACCTCAGAATATCATCAGGCTACATTTTAGATAGATTAAACAAATGAACTGTTCCATAACTAATCTGCAATCTACCGTTACCTCCAAAAGCAAGATACGATTATTACCTTAAAATAAAACTTTTCTAAAACCCACAGAAGCTTCACATGATTAGAAGCGAAAAATACTTGAAGTGTATCCGTTAATGCATTTGAGTCAAAACTAACTCTATTAAATATCCCTTTTCAATCTTAGTTTTGTTAACCTGACATCTTCACAGGTAATCAAGTAATCAGTACTGAGACAAGCAATTCTCTAGCGGTACGGCTGGTTTTAGCCCCCAGCTTTCAAATGCCATCTGTAAACCTAGCAGGGGTAAACTCGGTTACATCTCTAAACAATCTTTCGACAATAAGACGGACACTCTGGAAAGCGGTTGTGCAGTTTTTTGTGTGTGAAACAGCCTGTAAAAACAAAAGGAGGCCATGTGGCGATCACTTCCTTATAATGCTTTCAATTCCCATTGAATGGGTCGGACTGACCGTCATGCCCCGACACGTGACCTCGCAAACACAAAGACTCCAATGAGACAGTGAGAGGAAAATGAACCGGGTGTTTTTTGCTATACTGATGTGCACTTTCCAGTTCCCTTCCCTGCAATGCTAGCTTGAGTTTCTGTTGGTTTAAGTCATGCCGGCAGCAAGACGCCAGCGTCGTTCAAAATGCACGAAGCACGGACGCAAGACGGCGCGAGATTTTGCGTCATGACGTAGAAATAATCTCAGGACACAATTAGAGTCAATGGACTGTTTTAAAAAACATATTGGACTGAGCTGCAATAACGGTTTGGACTGTACACAACCGAATATCTGTCTGGTAATAATCATAAATGAAGTGAAAACATGTCAATAAAATCGCTTAATTGCACCGCGCGCCTTTAAACGGTACGGTCCATATTACGAATGTGCCATTAAATAAAGGCAAGCGTCACAAAAATTAATCATATCAAAAGTCAGAAAACTCAATAACTTGGATAGTTTGTCTCATTATTAGGATGTACTTCCTGAGAATAAATCATGAAGGCGCCACTGAGGCATCAAAACCCTTGTCAGATGAATTCTACCAAAGACCTTCCTACACCACAGCACTAATATACACAATATATATATATACACGCTTAAGGCAGCCTCTATCTGATGCATCACTTGCGATTACTAGAAACAGTCCAATCTCATCTGCAACACATACTTTTATGGTTAGTGGTTAGTTATTCAAAGCATTAAATGCAGCTCCTTGTTTAAAACTGAACCTGTTGCGAAACTTGGTTGCATTAAATGCAGCGCCTGCATTCAGCGTACGCCAACTGAATCTGCTGCAAATCTACATGGATTCACCTGAGGGATTCTGCAGTGGTATCGGAACGTTCGCTGGTGGATAAAAGAGCATCAAAAGGAGAAAGTAAAAGGGCAGAAAAACAAGCAACGTACATTAACGCATCTACAATGAAGAGGTTTCAATGATCAAAAAGGACTGTGAGAATGAGACGGGACCGGGTAGGGCACTACTCGTGAGCGCGCAAGTAGTGCAAGTAGTGTTCGGAAGTACGCAGGAATGTTTGCAACAATTCCCAGCAATGTTTTTGTTCATATGCACCAGGCCTTTAAATGTTTAGGGTAAGTTGTGTTGCCACAAGAGTCAATTAGTTGCAAAGAGTGTCAATTATTCCTGAAAGAGCAAGAGACGGCCCTCAGTCACTGCTGTCATCCTCGTCTTCATCGTCTGAGAGGTTATTGGTGCAGAACTCAGAAGTGGGCCGGCTGTAGGAGTCCGAGCGCGGGGGCAGGGTGGCGCCCGTGGACAGCTGTTTGTAACAGAACTCGCACACGCGAACCGGTTTGGATGACTGACTGGGCAGCAGGAACTTCTTTTCCGAGCAGGGGCCGCACACGACGAAGCCGCATTTCCTGCAGTGGTGGCGTCGGTTGACGGGGGTGAACTTCACCTTTTGGCAGCGCATGCATATGGTCGCCTCAGAGTCCGGCACCCAGACGGCTGCGTGTTCTCCCGTAGGAGATTTCCCGCTCTTCTCCAGCAGGTCCGAGACGCACTTGCTGATGTGGCTCATCCACTCGGACTTCTCGGTTGCCGTGGCGGCGTAGACGGCGAAGGATTTGGTGGGCGTTTTGATGAGCCAGCCGTTGCGCAGGTCGCCCTCGTCGTCCACCGTGTCTATGGTGACGCTCTCCAGAGGAATGATGTGCTGCTTGTTGTACTTCTTCTTCTGGATGACGATGTTGCCGTACACCAGGATGTCGTTGAACAGGAAGAACTGCCGGGCTTTGGGCTTCTTGCGGCACAGTTTCGTCAGAACACCCTCGCCGATGAGCACTCGACCCGGGATGGCCAGCGGTTGGCCGGCCGTGCCGAAGCAAGCTTCCACCACGCCGATGCGTTTAGAGTTGGCCTCGCTGTTCGCCAAGCGGTCCACCATCTTCAGACGCCTGGGAAGACAGAAAAATGAAAGGTTAAACGAAAGGATTCACACAGAAGAGAAAGAAATAATTGTAATTTCTAATTGTAAATTTACTGCTGTAATAATCGGATAACATCACACGTTTAAGACAGAACCATAGTAACTTAGGCCAAAACAAATAACTAGCCCAACTAGATCTGATCATTCTCACATTACCTCTCACCTGTTCGCCTTTTTAAGAGCATCTCTGCTGGTCTAAGACACGAACTGCATTGCTAACAACATCAATTGTAAACACCCTCATAATGCTACAGATTCATTTAATAAGCAGGTGCTGACAGTAAACGTGTGTGTTACCCTGCAGCATCATCGCTGTTTATTCGCTCGCCTTTGCACGTAAACAAACGACGTAATCCAAGTTTTGCACACAAACGGCCCACCAGACAGATACAGACTGCAGCAGATCATACCAAACACACACCAAACGTGATTTACACTGTACTGATTTTACATATACATGTGGCAACAACCAGTGAAAATCTCTGCTAACGCTTTCAGCCGGTCAGGGCCTCGGCTTTGTGCTGAGTGCGGATGACAAGATTCAGAGTTGATACAAATGGAGAATCTGAGGTCGCCTTAGGGAGATCTGAAAACTGAACAGATCTCGGTTTCCGTTCTGTCATGGATAGGGCAAAACCCAGTTCTCTCATATCATAAACTCCAGTGTCTCATAAGAGTATCATAAAGACATCGAATAATAAGACACAGAAAACACCATCCCACCCTCAGCAGGAGAACAAACACCTTGACATTTAATACATCCTACAGCTTGACCTCAATGCTGAAAAACCAAACCTGCCTGCCTGCCTGCCTGTCTACAACTTCACACCCAAACCACAGTTTTATCTCACGCAATCTTCTCGAAGCACATCCACCCTGAGCAGGAAAACTGCCCCACAGCTAACCTTACCCCGGCACGGCTGCCATCTGTGTGTCATTCAGACTGATTAATAAGATAATAATGAGTCATTCTGAAACAGTGCATTGCTCTTGCTCATTTGATGGTTTATTAGGAGTTTAACTTTTACTGTGCGTAATATTTACTCAAAAAGAGAAAGCAAACATATCAACATTAGATAAGACTGATAGACAGACAGACTATATTAAGACAACAGGAAATCAAAATTGACTTTGCTTCCTTAACAAAACAAATACGCTAGTCTGGGTGACTGAGAATCAGCTGCAAACTGATGGGCTGAGTGAGTCTTTAGAGAGGACAAGAAACGTTGGGACACCTTTGTCCATCTTAAGAACCAAAAGCAAGAACATTCCCAC
>JAZGTI010017086.1:0-12391 GCA_036877585.1 Botia kubotai | reverse complement strand
TGACTGCGCCCGGGGAGCAATTGGGGGTTAGGTGCCTTGCTCAAGGGCACTTCAGTTACAACCCCCCAGTGCTGGAATTGAACCAGCAACCTTCTTATTACAAGTCCAACTCACTAACCAGTAGGCCACAACTGCCCCGTTATGCAACAATATGACATGGCACCAGTCCCTTGTGCAGTAAACTGTCTGGATCATTCAATAAAATACCATCACTGGTTATTTATTACCATCAGTACACAGACATAAGACATGAGGAAAGCATTAGCCACCGTATGCTACAGGGATTTCTAACTGCAGTGTTCATCTGTTACAGTAGCCTTGATCTACAAGAGGAGGAAAGAAAGGTGAAAGAGACAATAACAGAGCTTCACTGTCTGATATTGACTTTATACACTTGGTTACCACGTGCTACTGTAACTCCAACAGTAAAATACAGAACTGCCAAAGTGAAGGGTTCGAATCACAGGAAATGCATAGACGGAATGCAACATATCGCTTTAGATAAACAGCGATCTTCCACAGATGGAAGCACAGTTTTAATTTTATTCAATTTTAGTTGAATAACAGGGGATAACAAAGGGGAACAGAATCTTATAGAGCCATAGACGTTTAATGCTTAATCTGACTACAAATAATAGCTTAACAACAACACGATTGATTAGCAGTTTAACAGTACTGAAATCTGTACACTTTTTCACCAAATGTTTAGGCTTTTCATTTTGCACTGCAGAGAAGACTGTTTAAAAAGGCACAGGACAGCAACAACAGATGGAAACTAATCTGAATTAAAATATGATAATAAAAGGGGGGGGGGCTTAATAGTTAGATTTAAAAATCTTGTAATGTAGCTTTATAGACGGCACTCGTTGCAGTGAATAAGCAGACAACAGTGTGTGAGAGACATCAAAGAAACCAGAAAGAACAACATACAACTCACTCACCATTTTTTACAGTGTGGCATATGGCATATGATAAATTTGCACTGAACACCAGGGTTTGAATTCAGTCAGCTGTGGCATTCTCACCTCCTTATGACCCAGGAAAACAACAGTCGCACTTTAAATGTTAATTACCATCTGTTAATGCTCAAGAAACTCATAAACAGATAAACTTTTCATTCTTTGTTTTGTTTGTTTTTGTTTTAACTGTTCAGACATATTACAAAATGCTGTATTTACATAGAAGGGTCTTAGGAAGGGTCACTAAGGATGCATGAATGCCACACCACAGCATACTTAGTAAATACATGTAAAAATGCAGAGTGAGATAGCACTACATTTTTAAAAACGACACTTTTATCTCGTGACAGGCACATCTCGTGACAGGCACATCTCGTGACAGGCACATCCTGTGACAGGCACATCTCCCATCGGGCTCCATCTAGCCCGATGGGAGAACAGACAGCTTTGAGTAATGGAGTGATGGAGGCATGAGCCAAAGTGGAAATTAACTGGCAAATCCATTAAAACCTATAAAAGCCATTAAAGACTTGCTAAATCAAATGAAAACTGCAGCAAATGCCAAATATTAAGCCAATAGGTTAGCTGTAATCTTTCATTCTCCAGATCTGATCAGCCATCTGTTACAGAAAAGTGCAAAATATAACTAGAGGCAACCCAATAATTTAAAGCATGAAAAGAAGAAAAATAATACAGCATAATAAGACAGCAGATAAGAGATGTTGGGAAAAAAGGATACAAGTCTGGCTCTTCTAGCACTGAAAATGGGTGATGGACTGAAGATGCAGTGAAGCAAACAGCAAAATGCCAAGTCCAAATAAAAGGCAGACCAAATAAACAAATGACACACAAATGGCACGGTTTATCATTTTAGATTCTGAAATGGGCCCTGTGAAGTGTCTGTGTTGTAATATCTTCCCTCTCTACCCAATAACTGATGTGTGGTGACATATTTAAAACACATTAGAAAATGCTGCAACATCAAGGTGGGTGTTGTACTGTAGTGGCTGACAACAGCCCTCTTTACATGCACAGCCCTCAGGGACCTATAGAACAGGAATCTATAGATCTATAGTACAGCAATTAAACATTCTTTCATGCATAGAAACAGTTGTGCACTGCACTGAGATCTATGCAGAACACTTAGAGGAAACTTATGCCGTGAATACTTGTACACACTCGCAGCCTTAATGTAAAACTTTGCGCTCACAAACCTTTAACATTCTGTATCTGCTGCCTGACCATGAAAGAAAAACAGTACAATTACGAAAAGCACTTAAAAAATAAAAATAGGTAAATTATTCAACTGGCTAAAAAACGCAGGCAGCATGTGCCAATAATGTTTTATTAAATTATAATACATTTGAATAAATTGTTATCGTTTATTATTCAAATTATATGACCATTCGAACAATTATTATACGATCATAATTATTATACTGTGCATACATTATAATACATTGCTTTTTTGTGGAAGAACAATATCTTAAATGATTACTGACATCTGGTTCTGTTTCTCTATGTCACTGCATCCCCTATGATCCTCAATTACCGGAGAGGATTAAAGCTGTTTAACGTGCCATAATCCTGCTTTCACTCGGCGCAAACAAAAGTTAGACCACGAGAGGAGCGTCTACCGGGGTTTCTGCCAGGGCTTGTTTGGCACTGTCAACACTAAAGGTTTTAACAAGGAATGTCTTGCTTGAGAAACAATGACTACCGGACAAGCGCTCAGTGTAGCCCTAAACTGCAGCCCCGGATGGCTGTAACCCAACTAACAGCTGTGAGGATCTCCCGTGAGGAAACTGAGATAAATGGACCTGACTGCACGGGTAAGAATAATGGTGATCCAGCTCTCATGTGTAGCTCGTAGCTGTGTTGATTTGGCAAAGGCAGCATATCAAAAAGAGCTTGTGTTTACACGATGGTGGCGTGCGTCTGAAAATAACAGATGGAAAAATAAGATCATGATGGAGCCCAAAGGCTCGCAGTCACGTTCGGCACAGCGGGCGCCTTTAAAAACAGCTACAGGCTCAGGTCATACATGAGCCAATTCATCTGCAGCAGCGCTGACATACGAGTGACAGTAACATGGCAATGAGACAACGACGGTTGTGCAAAGAAAAAAAACACATTATTCTCTGTCTGGAAATACGAAAGAAAACGAATGCCTCCAGTTTAGACCTATAAATTAGTAATGCTGTGCACATAATCAATCAGTTTTCCACCGGTGCAATAGTGTCATATATCACAGTTAGCGTTAGAGGAGACCAGCGCTGTGATAAATATTCATGTACGTCATTGGGCCAAAAACAGGCCAGAGGCCTTCCTATCCAGTTTCATATCACAGTCCCAACAGGTGCTGCGACTCACGTATTAAAATCTTTGCAAACAGGCTCATTTCTGTTAGTTTAACATATGTTAATATGGAGGTCATGCAGTGCTATTTTGTTTTGTAGACAGAAATGTAATTTATTTGAAATTCAAATCTATCTCAGCAATACTCAGTGTAGCTGCACTACACTTACAAAACAGTACAATGGTAATACCATGTTTGTAGACATGTACCATGATAATACCAGTGTACAAATTAATGATATGATATGATAATGATATGTGAAATTAATGATATTCTTTGAAGCATTTGAGAGAGTATATGGAGCAATATGTTAATCATTCAGTGTCATGGTATATATGACAGTACAATGATATTACCAACTGATACCATCATTGAACCATAGTAGCACTACGGTACTTTCATGTAAGTCTAAAATAATCATAGAACAGTTCCTGTACCCTCCCGCAGTTCATCCAGATGAGCATAAAACTAGGAACAACAAGGTCACGAGCTTCTCTGACAGGGAACTCACATACTGATCAAATGTACCAAGCTTTGGATGAAATAACCTGCCAAATAATAACTTAACAAAATGTCACCAAACTCCTGTATGCTCTTAAGATGCCAAATACCTACTGGACTGTAGCCATCAGCTCTCTAAGCATCTTGCCCCAGTGATAAACAACAAATAGGTTAATCATATCGTTCTACATCAGCGTGGAGAACCTTGTGGAAAACTTATCACAACAGTGCATATGAAACGCCACATAAACTAATAACAAAGGCCTGGGGAACCTTATATCACAGTACCGTGTGTTCCAAAACCGGTTCCAGGCTTTAGAAAAACTAAGAAAACAAGTGTAAAATTCACATATAAATATATAAACTGCTATGGGGCATGTTTACATAACCCAATACAAAAACACCCATGTTTTAAACAATGAATAATTAAAGTTGTGCACCCATTTCTTTTAAAAGGTCATACGGTCACAGAGAACAAGAGAACAATCAACAATTTTGTAGTTCTGTAGTTTGCACAAGTGCGTCCATTTTCCATATAGAACAAAAGGGGAATGGAGAGTGAATAATGAGTGAAGGCCATTGAAGCTTGTATGTGGGAGGAAATATGAGTGAAACGCGGAACGACTGTGTGGCTTCTCTTGATGAAATAATAGTGGAGGTCAAGGGCAGTTTTTATACTGCCGAACAACAGTTTTAAAGGTGAGAGCACACGTTTGCTGCACACTAAAGCAATGGAGATTACATCCTGTTTCCCTTGAATGTCAAAAAAGATAAAAACTGTAAAATAATGAGAAATTCTGAAAGATTTGAACCGACCAAAATTGAACACATACGTTCAATGGTGCTTAGAGGTGGCATAAATGCATTTATACAATAATTGCAAAAAGATGTATATGCTATAATGTTATATTGTTCTCCTTTAATGATTCAAGTTTGGCCACTTTGAACAAAACAAGTTTCTGGAAAATGTAAACAGAAATATAATATAACAAAAATGACAGAAATTGTGAAAATAAATGAATGGAAGCAAAAAAGGACGGAAGTTTCTTTCTAAACCAGGTTAATGAAATACTTATGCTCACAAATACCTTATGTTTCCTAGTTAGAATTCCATATAATTAAGGAATAGGAGTGCTTATGCATAACGTATGTTGAAGTATCATGAAGCTTCTGCACACATTAGATGGGAAAATATATCACACCCACCTACAATATTCTGAAAATGAGTCTTTCTCCTTTGATTTGTGGCTCTATAGATTTAAACAGGTTAGTGTGGAGTCTGTGTTGAGCAGTGAGAGCTGCTGGATGGTGAGAAATGGATCAAACACATATGAAGTGGGAGTGGAGGTGAAAGAGACAGAAGTTGACAGAGCGATGAGAGTTATCTACCGTTGCAGGCAGCAGCTGTCAGAAAGACAATATCGCAGGGCATTTCCTGATTACCTCCTGATATACGATACAAGCCTCATCAGGAGACCAGCTATCAGCCATGAAAGAAACAATAAACAACTCTCCGAACAACCCCCTGCGTGCGGGCGGATCCACACCACCACTGGCCTTTCGTGTTCTGTGCGTTCTGCAGCAGATCAGCCAGAATCTCATAATGCTTTATTGATTTTATTGACTGCTTTCTCTGACTTGGGGTTCCATGTATACTTTACTTATTTGAATAAAGGCAATAAAGAAAAGTAAGGATGGATTAGTGTATTATAGAAAGGGCATCTCGGTTTGTATTGGACTGCTGTTATTGTACTGTCATGTGATGCAATTTTCACAGCATGACTTGCATGTTTCATGGCATGGGAGTGAGAATTCAATTGCATAAATATCAAATCCAATCATTTAAATTAGAGATGATGTACTGTATGAATAAGAAAAGTGTATTGCCTGACCTAACATATCTTATTAAGACCTTATGCATTAGGTTAGGTGCTCCCCCTCCTGTATGCTGTATGATATATAGTCATGGAAAGAAAAGTGGAAATTTAATGCTACTCATTAATTATTCAGTACTGTACAGATGCTTCTGTTTCTACAATAAAACACAACTGTCATTTTTTTATTGTTTATGACCAATAACAGTCTTCTGCAACGTGCTATGAAGGAATTAAATTAATCACCTTGAATACAAGCGAAATACAAAATTAATTTGACAAACATTCAAGGAACTTAATTCATAATCACCCTGTAAAACATGCAGTCATAATTTCTTTTGCAAACTACTTTAAACAAATACAGTCTTTGATGCATGAATGTCTCTCATTAGCTAAGTCTTCCAAAATAAATGTAGGGCTAATTATGCACACTGTAATGACTTTAGTGAGCAACTCATGATAATGAACAGTGAAATTATCCAGAAAATGATATAGAAGTCTACAACCAAAAACACAGTCACATACAGTAATTTAGAGACACATTTTGCAAACCCGAATAACTACTTTTATATTCCACTGCCATTTACAGGGATAATTCTGCCATAAAAGAAGCTATTTTTTCATCAGAAATAAACACAGTGGGAATAAAAAAACTGATCTATTCTTTTACCATATGATAACTTGATCTTTACCACCAGAAAACTAGAGTTGGTTTGTTTTATCTTTTGTATTTGCAATATATTAAATAAACATTTTACACAGTGCTCCTGTAGCTCAGCTGGTAGAGCGTTGCGTTAGTAGCGCAAAAGGTTGTGGGTTCGAATCCCAGGGAACACACATACTAATGTACCATATTTTAACTTGAAAAGTCACTTTGGATAAAAGCATCTGCCAAATGCATGCAATGCTGAATTTGGTTTTAGATTCACTAGCACTGATTTTAAGGCTGCTCTTCATATAGCAATGCACCACAGCATGTCCGCATGCCAGTGAAAAGCACTCGGGCTCAAGAACTGCATAAATGCTTTGCACAAGCACTGGATTATGTCAGCAGGCACAGGCATAGACCACCTGACACCAAACTGTGTGTGGTGCCAAGTTACAGAGTGGGGCTCTCTCCCATTACTAGTGCTGACAGTATGGCAAATCGACAACGCTCCCCAAAAGCAGCCTGCAGTGACAGCTCCACGATGACAGTCCTTGAGTACACGTACACTGCATTTAAATGCATGAAATCCCTGCTCTAAATCTCACTGAGCCGTTCTGGCGAGTCTTCAGGGATGTGTTGGACAGCTTTGAGGGAACCATAATGAGGTGTATGTGTGTAGAGACCTCAATTATTCATCGGTGGAGTGTAAAATGCAATAGCAATGGGGCACAAAGAGCTCTTTAAAAGGAGAGAGAAGGAAGCACATCAAGAGACACAGAGAAGATGTACCTGTTTGGTATGACAGCTTTTACCACAGTGTCATGGTATGAACTGACTCTAAAACTCCACAATTCTTCTGTATTAGGTGAAGGCAGGATAAAAATATAATCTGTTTTTCAATGATAACAACTGGAAAAATAAGGGAAACAGAAATGTGTATGTGTATGAGTAAAATGTAATATTCTAGTAGCTCAATGGTTAAAGAGCCAGGGTGCTGAAATCAAGGTCATGGGTTTTAATTCAGGAGGCTACCTTTAAACTAAAGGGTTACAGAGATTACCCTACTGTGCTATTACAACTGCACCAAATCACTTATCTAACTGCTATCTAAGTGTGGACACAGGAAATAGGCCGGGTAAGAACAGTGTTAGTTTCAACAATACAATGTTTGCACTTTGCTTATTCAAGTTAAGAGCATTTAAAATAGGCCCTTTTATTTAATATTACTTAACTACATCGCAATTAGAGGTTATTTGTGTATATATAAAAGACAGGCACAAATCTTCTTCACAAATAGCGAGGCAGGAAGCAGTGCATGCAACTATGCAAATGAAGACATAAGTGTATATAAACTTTAACTTACTCAGCATCAAACTGTTGTTCCATTGTGACAGCAGTTGACCTGAAAGAACAAACTTACTGTACAGTATATAAAAAAACAGTAAAGCTAGCTATAGTTTTTCTGCAGCAATAGTGAGATGGCAGCACATAGTTGTTTTGTGCCATGCATGAGATGTTGACATTTTAAAATGCACAAACATGTGAAATCTTGTTTATCTAGACACATGTGTGTTCACATACTTGTGTAAAGTTTGTTGCAGGATTTAGACATGCTTCTGGTGCTTAAATTATCCTCAAACTGCATGAAGAACTGTCACACAGGAGTAACACTGCAGAACCAGCACAAGCAATACTCCAGAGAGCAAATTAACCCAGTAAGGACACTGGGAATCCTGCAAGTGAGAGCTACCTGACCACAGACTGAGAACTGACTTACATAGTTAGCACAGCACACAGTACAATTACGTAAAGGCACAGAATTGAAAATTATCAGAGGAAAGACAGAAAACTGCACCGTCAGATAGTTACCTTATAACACCAGCAAACACACATTATGGCCACCCACTGTACCAACTCTTCACAAGAAGCTTACATTAATTATATATATAAACAGTAATTAATGAGGTGTGAAACATGATTTATTCTCCTGTATCCACAATATGCTGATTATACAGCAAGAATCGGTGCATGTCAGTAGGGTCGGCCTATATTTCTGCAGCCTCTGCAAAATAACAAAAGTAAGAGAGAGGAGTTACACTAAAAAGACTCTCGCGTGTGTGGATCTTTGTGCATTTAAGAAGATTATAACAACCATGCAAAGACGGACGAGGGTGTAAGCCGATAAACACACACTTTATGGCTAGTCATAAGAGAAAAAAATGTGTATCTCTGAATTATACACTGTTATAATACTGATTATTTTTGGAGCCACGTACACAACAGGGATTGTAAAAAAGGAAAGTGAGACCATCAAATTCTTATTTCAAGGGAAATTCAGATTTTTATGATTTATCTTGTCTGTGCTAGCAAACACACATTTTGGCCATCGGCCATACCATCACAAGATTTGACATTTTACACCCATTTAATGATATGGCAGTTGCACAACAGCCTCACAGCAAAGAAGAAAAGTATTGACTGAAACATTCAGTTGTTTCATTTCCATATTAAAATTAATCCTTGGCAAAATGCTTTCATTAATTCCATCTGCCTCATTCTATGTTTTGGTAAATTACACGGTCCTCTACAATGCCTGATTCTGATTAGTCAGCTGCAGCAGTCAGATATGATGACTATTCACAAACAAATAAATGCACATTTTCCTGATATAATGAAAAATGACTGTATGTTAACCCTTACGTACTTCAATATGAAAATGTACATTAAACAACAAACATTTTTATTGTACATTTTACAAGTCAGCAAAAACAAGTTCAGTATAAAAGTGTCAAAGCGCTAAAAAATGAACAAACACACAAAGTCGTACACAAAGGTTCACTTCTGTTTTATTTAACGGGTCTGCATTTATTTTACATGGCTGCATTTTTAGTCGAACTAAAACCAACATAAACACGCAAACACTGAACAAAACCTGACAGCTCACTGGAGCACACAAGCCTCCCTGAAACTTTCACATTCTGTGGAACAGACAACAGTCACCAGGTGCCTCTCGAGACCATTTGGGTGTTTGGATCCATGCTGTAAACAATCTCAGCATAAGTAATGTTGTAGGGCCTGACCCTGGCAAGAGCCCTGCGGGAGAAAACGGTGTCATCTTCGCTCCAGAGACTTTCCTACTGAGATAATCGAAGGCCCTGTGGTCCTACATTGCTCCCCCTAAAGATGAGTTTATAATTCTGAACTGTGGAGGTAAGTCCCCTGCTGCGGTCCAAAGTTATCCTCTTACATACACATAAAACATTTTCTAGGAAAGGATGAAAACAACTGCTATAATCAATTACAATATCTCTGAAGATCTCCAAGCTAGCCTGCAGGCAATACATCTGACTGATCCACAGGCTTTGCATGCTCCTGGCCTTTTCTATAAGATACAAGCTAGTGGAGGACTCGTAAGGAGGACTTAATGTGCTTCTGGACTTTGGGAGTTTGTGGAAATTATGGCTTTACAGAAAAACACATGCTGGCAACTGGCAGCTATGAATATCAAAGACGTTAGAGAGAAAAATGTAAAGTTATTCATCTTAAAACTTCAGCAAAATACATTTTATACAACTAAACATCGCAACACATATACAGCGTTATCTGAGAGGATTTTTAATCATTTAGTGCCTATTTAAGGATTTACACTTTACTGAATAAAGTTCTTGAACTATTAATCTTGAATAGTTATTTTCAGTTCCAAATTCCTTAAAATTAAGACGGCATCCAGGAAACCAGATCTAAAGATGTAAAACTTTTCTTCCTATTTTTTTAAGTTATATTAAAACCTGGAACAGGCAATAAATGCAATAGCTGTACATTTCTAAAGACATGTTCTCAAAGACGCAGAAGCAGCGCTAGATGATATCATGATGAAAAGAAAGTTGTGATCAGAGAAGATGTAAGCTGGAAATGAGATAAAAAGACAGCCAGTGGCATATCATAAATTATCTACACTTACAAAGAGCCTCCTTTGTCTGTTTCTGTCGTGGTAATAACTTTGAAATTTTTAATTCCAAGAACATGATAATGACATCTCAGAATTGACAAACTGATGCTTTGTAGTGCGTTACACAAACTGCAATTAACACTGACAATAAAAAAATCTATTTTATAACACTCTTGCTTGTGTAATAGTTCCTTAAAGGATTCTATTTATTATTACACAAACATTGCCTCTGCTAATCTATAAATAAAATCCATGTTACTGCTTCACAGCGACGATGGGCGGGTCTGTAGGTAGAAGATCATAGTGTTGTTGATATGGGCGGTGCTAACGGATTCATCAGTATGATGTCACAAAGTCACAGATTCATTAACATTAGACTAAGTTCTATTTGAAAAAATTACATTTGAATTACTATTTGTTTTCTAAAGTTCTCTCTTACCACCTTACCCAGACAAACAAGAAAGTAAAACAAGAGACAATGGGACAAGATGAGACTTCAATATGTACAGAGCAAGTAACAGGCAGCACAGTCCTTATAGAGCTGTTATGAGAAGTCATTATGAGAGGAGAAATCTTTAAAGCCACTATAGAAGTATTAGCTTATTGCAAGTAAAACCCATTCAATAAAAAAGATGTAGGCTTTAAATTGCTCACTCTTGTGATCTTCCTGACACAGTGAGAGAGCCCTAAAAAGTGATCGCTTAGGGAGAAAATGATACGTTGGCCAGCAGAGAGTGCGATCCGAGCTTTAACTGTGAAAGCATTAGCTCCTGCAGTGATGTTTATTGAAGTGTAGGGAATTCTGGCTAAACTGCTGACACCAGCCATGAGGAAACGCATCACATGAGATGAAAACTTCTGAGGAGAAAAATCTAGAGCAAACTAGTTGAAACAAGAGTGTCACCAGAGAAAAAGGAAGATTGAGAAAATATAGTATTTTATGACCTGCTAGCACTTGGTCTCTCGTGACGGCCCAGTGAGGGGACTCTGACGTCCCTTGGAGATGTTCATGTCTGAAAGCATTATCCATCCTCAGCTGATGGGACAGGGTCAGCACAGAGAGCACAAACAACTTTCTGGTCATCTCATGTCAACCCTAACAACACCTGCAGTTATGTTAGATAGCAATCTTTGTATAGTTAATGAAGCTGAACAGTACATCAGGTTAATAATAGCAGGTAATTGACATGTTTTGCAGCAAAATAAAATTACCTCAAGATGTGGGGATGAAATACAGCTTGGAAACATGTTAAACAAACATCGAAAGTATCACAAGGTCTTTTATGAGTGGTTCTATTTCAAAACATGCTCAGTGAAAACACCGCCCAGCCCCCACTGGAAAATACTCAAAATGTTGTTGTATAATGTGATCAAATTAAAGCTACTCCAGGGACCTAACAAAGGACAAAAGCAATAGTTATTACATCAATAACCGAACAAAGCTTCAATGTTTTTGAGCATTTAAAATCTCACACCGTTACAGCAATGAGTCTGCCGAGCTTAAAGAGATAATTCTGTCATCATTTACCTTCATGTTGTTCCAAATCTATATGATTTTTATCCATGGAACATTAAAGGGAATCTTAGAATGTTGCATGACAGCCACTTTCATTGTATGAAGAAACAGCAGCATCAACAGGTTAATAAATAACAACAGACTACATTTGTGGGTAACTAACCTGGTTAATAAGAACTAGCAATGCAAGACAAGCATTCCTAACTGCATCATTTGGTCACTTACTGGAAAATGGGTGACACTGACTAAACTCTACTAGCCAGGCTGAAGTAAAATGAGGTCAATGGACAAAGGCGAGTAACCCGTAACAAAAGCTGCATCAACTCTCACTCGGTTTGTTGCCAAACAAAAGTTCACGCACTCACCCAGCACACAGAAAGTCCAACACACTTCTAAAACAAAAATAAAAGTTCACAGACGTTCACTTGCAAAGAAGACAAAAAAAGCTTATGTGTTGCTGGATTTGTTTATGACAAGCACACAATGGGGGGGTTTGTGTAGCATTTGGTGTGAGAATTTGGCATCTATATGTTATTAGTTCACAATTACCTCATAGCAGAGCCTCTGTCTTATCTGCCAGCAGT
>JAZGTI010017084.1:1512-12392 GCA_036877585.1 Botia kubotai | reverse complement strand
CCGGTAGTCGTGGCCGAGTGGTTAAGGCGATGGACTAGAAATCCATTGGGGTCTCCCCGCGCAGGTTCGAATCCTGCCGACTACGTTTCATTTATGCAACTCGCACGTTTGTTTCTGGACTTAGTCGGTCTTGTCAAAAGTCCGAAAATACTTTTTTAAAACTAACATTATTACACATATTTAAGAGAGATAGACAAAGATGAAAATCAAAATAAAATGTATGTAATGTGCGGTATATTAATGCCACAAAAGATATAATTTGTAAAGGAAATGCCCTAACCCAGTCAATTCTCTAAACAATTTATAAGTTATGTGAGTAACAATGCATGGAGTGATTTTATCTCAGGGCACAAGGAAATCCTCTTTCATTCTTATTTAAACAGTAGGAAGTTTCGCCTTATGCTGAATCCATTATAGAGCGTCACTTCCTTAGTTTTTGGTTATTTATAATGCATTGTTCTGGGCTATGCAGTGACAGATATACACACATAAAAGTATGATAGCCAAAATCTTGAAAATCCTTTGTTTATAGATATGCAGTTTGCATTATGTATGCTACGAACCATTTTGGCCTTGTTGCCCTAAATATTGGCATGTGGAACTGTCCAGTGCTGAATGTGTCGCCTTTTATTCCTCTGGGGACATTCACATTACACACCTTGTATCAAATTTTTCTACTTAAAGCTGATGGATGGCAGTGGAGACAGACTTACTATTGTAGCTAGCATGAATGTTTAAAAAAATGATGTGCCTTGGGAAGTCACGGTTGCACTTGATTGATTCCGTTGCACTGATTGGACTATGGGAAAGTCATGACTAAACCCTGTTTTAAACAACTACAGGAAGTGGAACCTCTTTGCACTCTCCAGTTCAGAAAGTCCCCACACCCACATTTTAACTGTTCTGCTAATCTCAGCCTACAGGATCTTATAAATGGGATTAATTTATCACAAATGGGAGTATAAATGGAAGTAATTTATCACAATCAACAGTACAGACTGTTGTGAATTGTCATTTTAAGTTCACTAAAGAAAATACTATATACAGTGTTGTGACAAAAAACAAGGGAAATAGCATCACAGTCAAATACTGTTTATTGTATATCTGGATGGTCAGTGAATACAGCTTTGATACCACTCAGATGAAGAGACAGACATCAGCTTTACCCACAAACACGGTCCTTAAAGTTCTCCATATAAACCACATGTCTGTAGTACAAGGATATCAAAAGGTCTGGGGCTTAAGATGTTTAATGAAAACCATCCTAAAATAAAACAAAAACACAATTTAAAAAATCAATTATGTGTTAGCAGATCTTAACAATTTCCAATATTGACAACAATAAGCAATAATCATTTGGTGATTGATTTTATTCAGTCTTGTCCTAAAGTAAATTCTCTGAAAGAGCAACACTGTGAGATAAGTATGAGGCAGGTTGTGACCTGCAAATGTTGTTACATTTTCTTAAATTTAACTGATTGTCTAACACATTTTGTGCCTTTTGGAATACTTTTGTGTATTTCAAGCATTGAGATGAAACAGAGTATCAGGCAAGACTAAATAAGATAAATCAGTAAGGCCTTGTTTTGTGTCTCTAATGTACAGATAAAAACAAGACGTTTCCAAAACAGTGAGTTCTAACCACATTCCCTGAACAAAGGCAAGCTAAAAGCCTTTCGGCCACTCTGTTCTTTACAAAACAGCACTCTTGTGGGAATCAGCCAGCGTAAGAATTGAATTACCGTCTCTTGAAACAAAACAATTGCACAAAATTTCGATTTCAAACAGCACAGATCAATACCATTTCAGCAGTGAGAGCGCCATTAAAAAAACCCTAATGCTGTTCAATAATAAATGACAAAGAGCATAAATTGCTAACACATCACTGGATTGTAGAATGGCTTTTGGAAAAAATTGTAGTGATACTTACACAACCTAAAAGTGTGCAAAACAGTTTTGGTGGAATGATTAAACTGGCAAAGCAGAAAACATATAGATTTCTCAAACACTGAAAGCAAATCAACATAATGTTCCCATTAAACCTTTGATCACTTTGTACAGTCAGGAAAAAGTAGACAATTCGTTCTACTGGGATTATCTTGAGTACGGTAGCATAGAAATGTACACACAGTATCCCAGACCTCAGTAGAGAAAAACACAGATTTTCACGACATCCCGTTGTTTGTAAATCCAAAGCTTACATTCATGTAATATTGCTATATGACAAAATAATGTTGCTACAAAAGCTGATGAGAAAATGACAATGACTATAAAACATAAGAAAGCACTGTCACGCTCATCGGCCTCACAATCATATTCAAATTTATAAAAGGATGTGATTCAAATCTATATACAAGCAACGGTAATGAAAAGGCATTAGTGGAATGAATGAAAAGGGAATGTGTGGTTTCCCCATCATTTCCGACCGGGAGAACCATCTCTGTCAAGAACAGTGCTGCTCAGTTAACCTGAGGATGCCAAAACAGACCAGTACACAACTCAGAGATATACATCCATGGTCTGTAGGATCATGTGGCGACACAGAGGGCAGTTCTGTTGGTGGATAGGTTGGCTTAGCAAAATGTTGGTGCAGTCTCTACACAGGCATAAGTGACGACAAGGCAGAAGCACAACGGTCTTAGTGCTGTCCTGACAAATGACACATTTCTTCCTCTCCTCTTGCTCTTGTAAAAGTGTCAGCAGGTTTTCAGTTGGAGGGCCTTTGCAAGAGTCCTCGGATGGAAATTTGCGCAGCGGCCTGTGGGTGCTGGAGCTGGGGAGAGGCACGTCAAGAGGTTCCTCTGCTTGCTGGGTGCCCTGGGGTGCGTCCTCTGCTGCCAGGTCTCCTCCATTCATGTCAACCTGAGGAGCTCTCTGCTCTGGGTTGGGTTCTGGTTCTCCAACCTCCCGGTCCAATGCCACACCAGCTTCTCTCCTTGCAGGAGCCACCCAGAGGCCCATCCGACTGCGATGCCAGGCGAGCCGGCGCCACACGTTCCTCTCGAGCATGCTGAAGTGGTGTACTGTTCTGCGCAGTCGCTGAAAGATAGGCACTGCGTTGATGTAGTTCACTACGTGCAAAGCTCCCTGTCGAGAGAGCACAGGGTTCATGTACACAGTGGCACCTGCAACGATGACCAGTGTGAGCAGCAGCCCGTAAGAATTGAGCAGGAACACGCTGACAAAGATATGGCACACGGAACCCAAGAACTCCATGGCCAGTCTGCATGGTGTCCACAGCAGAATGGAGGTGCCCACAAGACTACTGTAAAGAAAGGTAAGCACAGTCAAGGTCAACTCAAGAGCTTTCTGCAAAGGGCAGGACACAGCTTCAACCATGCTGACCAACACGGCGTATAGATTTTGAGTTCCTATAAGCAGCAGGTTAATGATTGTGTTGATGAAATACAGCAACAGGCTGAATACGATGCCACAACCCTCCCAGGCCTGCCGCAGCAAACCATGACCCGACAGCAGTCCACGGTGCAGAAACTCTTTGGTGCGCAGCAGTAAATGTGAAGACAGGTATCCAATCATCTTGAAGCTTTCCAGCGCGCCTCCAGCTAACTGCGTCCAGCCTCCGACCACGTTGTGGGTCACAACAGTAACCCCGTCTCTCATTGTGATGATGCAAAGCAGAGTGATATTCCAGCACTCCAGCACTGAATTTGTGAGTAACACGGGTATGCTATTGACAAACGAGATCACTGCCACCAACAGCTGAATTAATGAGCTGACAATCACGAAGTTTAAATCCAGGAGGAGGCAAATGAAATCGACGCATTTTCCAATTGTACTGAAAACAAAGTTCAGCAGCCCCATAATAAGTATGTCCTCTTGTGCAATGTCCACGGTGTCACCTTAGTTGACTGAATTTAGCATATGTCGTTTTATTTGTGCTCTCAAACTACAAAAACAGCATTGTTCGTTCACTAGTTACCGCTCCAGAACATGCAAACAGCTTTGGTAGCCGAGCTAGCTAACTAGCTGGCTACCCCATTAGCATTTTAAATTACGTTAACGTGACGTCTTGGCAAAACGCTGAAGATTAAAAACGCAAACAGTCTCGTTCCAGTCGTAAAATAATCGAGCTTCAAATGGGAATGACAGCTTTTTGGTAGAAAAATACGTTTTAAAATTGGTCAGCATTGTACAGTAGCTCCACACACTTGGGTATGCAGTGTGCGGCGGATGTTTACGTTTGAAAACAGAAAGAGTTCGTGTTCGCCGATTGTTAATATTTATGGTCCTGGAAAAGCATTATAAAGGTCCATTCCTTGTGCACGGCGTTGGTCAAGCGTCCACTTTATTTTGTAAAGCTCCGGGACGACAACAAATTCATTGTATTGTTTTCTTTCGATTATTATTGGAGTAGAAACGAGAGCGTTCTCTGGTTGTTTTAGTCCGTTATTTCCGTCTCACCTACAGATGTTTGAAGCGGATCAACACTGCGCTCCAGCTGCGCAGACATGCGTTCCTGAAGAGATTAATGAAAAAGATTAATATTACGACGAATATTATTATTATAAGCGCAATAATTAGCTTTATCGCATTAAACACTTTCTTTTTTTCAATACAGAAAGAACAGGAAATTGTGCTGTGTAATTTATGAATGATGATTCCAGTATATATAAGTTGACTCTACTGGTATTTAAAGAGTAAGACAAATACATGCAAACACATAAACAAACCATGTGACGTGCTGGAACACATAACAGTTTCTCTGCTAAGCATAGTCAGGGATTTAACCTTAGTTTGAGGCCAAGTACACATTCTCAGCTAAGGTCTCTTGGGAAAATAAACAACTGCACTGATCTGAGGGCCCCATTTGTAAGTAACAAAGCCTTGAAGAACTCATTTCCTTTAACAGATTTCCTTCTTCTAGAGGATACAGCAAAACATAACTGCTGTTTTTGCATTCCTACGGTCATGTCCAGACCTTAAGTGTGTTTGTCTGCTCCTTGCAACCTTCAACATTTTAGGAAATGTGTATCTTCACATGATTTTCTTTTGCAGTTATCGCAAAAACTGGTTATATTAGTAATTGTGATTGAAAAGTGATTGTTCTATTGTTCAACTGACCCATTTCTTAAGAAAACACCTATTTCCTCTCAAATGTGATGAGACCTGTGGGAGTTTTTTTCGGAAAAAGTTAATTTGATTTCTTTAGCACATTGTTTTGAAGTTAAAGTCCACAACATATTCTTCATTGTTAGAATTTATTTTTTCTGTTAATTCTTTGTCTTTGTTTTTTTTAGCCATGCTTGCCTTTACCTACTTGCTCAGAAATTGAATTCTGTTATTATTTACTCATATTGTTACAACCCCGATTGACTCTCATTCTTCTGCGGATCAGAAAAGGAGAATTTAGGCATAAAGTTGACATTACATTTTTACATTAAATTCAATAAAAGAATGATGGCAACCATAATAAATAAATAGTGACCAGGGCTTGTCAAGCTCAAATAACAAAAAGCCTTAATAATGTCATAAGTTGTAATATAAAAATATTTTGCGTATCAAAATTTCACATCTCCTTTTCACATCTCCTTTTGTGGTCTGCAGAGGGGCGTAAATGGTTTTAGAATGACGTGGGTGAGTAAACAATGACAGAATTTTCATTTTTGGGTGAACTGAAAACAATATACCCAAGCGGTATAAGGACAACTATTAATAGTCCCTTATTTAGAGGCAGACTGATGGGTTAGTATTCCAGAAGCTTCTATGGGAAAACACAAACTCTAAACAGTAGAAACCACTGGTGTGCTGTCTGGTCACAACCTAGGCTATGACCTCACATACCAGAGCCACCCACAGGCTCCAGCCAAGTTCAACATGAGTTAGCTAAAAAAGAATGATAAGAAAGATACTTTAAAGGGGTAAAGAAAATATTGATATGTTAAACTGGTAAGTCCCATGGGTTTATATTCCTGCTCTGTGAAAATTTGCCTTCCCAGAGACATGATCCTTCAGTATCAGCTTCATGCACCAAAGAAAGGAAATTATGTTTAGTGGCAAAACAGAGACTCTCAGTCAGATTCATTTATTCTATTACAGCCACAAAAAAACAAAACATGTATATCATACCAACATGGTTCTCCTACAAATAAAAGTACCCAAAACACCAGGTCAAACTTTTAGTTATATATATCTTCACATCAGCAACAGCCTTACGCCATGACGAAGACCATTGATGTCACTGCTTTCCTGAAACAATCCCTGTTTTGTGGAGGATCTGTATGCAGATAGGACCCTAAATGGTTTTGCCTCTCTGCCATTGAGCCCCTTCACTCTTCTGACTTTCACAGCCACCACCCTTGTGTCTAACAGACAATAGCCCCTCTCATTCAAGCAGACAATTCCAAACCTCTTTCTCCAGGGTCCAGCATGGAAAGAATGACTTTTTCCTATTTCCTTCCTCCTAACTGTCATGGAGGCGAATGCGTGGGTCTTTCCATCACTTAAAGAAACACGTATGAGATCTTGGCAAACATAAATCATTCTGGAGGGTTATCAGCAAAGGCACATAGTGGGCAGGAGTTACAGAGGGCAAATATTTAATGTAGTTATTTTTATTGTGCCAATATCAGTGGATCTTTAAATTGACATTGTGTGGCAAATACTCTGTTTAGACCTACTGACAGATTGTTAAAACCTGATTATCAGATTAAAACACATTTTAACAAACATGAGGAAACGAGAACCCAAGATGTTTATGTACAATCACAATTTTCAATTGTAACTCACAACAATGAACACAACAGTTGATTTAAATGTATTGTTTTTGTAGAGTGCTCGTAGAAAGCAAGTCTTGACTTAATAGTGTGCCAAAGAACATATGCTAGAACTCCTCACTCAGTGTTGCTTCTTCTCCTAAACATGTAAAAAGTGCTAATTGCAGAACAAGTCATTTTGTTAAGCAGAGCATGGCTAACATAATCCATTCTCTATGAGCTGAAAAGACAGTATGGATCCCCCATATGCTTAAGTAAATGTTGTTTTTATAAAGGCCCTCAAATAATGTTTGCCTGTAAGTTACATGCACCCTACACTTAAAATGGTACTTTAAACATCATCAGGAACTGAAGGAAAGAGTGTTTTCCCTGCAGTGTTATTTGTAGAGCCATGTGAACATACGGACAACAGGAATTGCACTTGAAAATGTCTTCACACACAAAGAGTTTTAACCATGCGGTTTCCAGAGTAGATAAACAGAATATGTTTGTTACTGTTGTATAAGTCAGTTATATCTGCCTTCATCCTTCAAACTATATTTATGAAACCTTCTTAGTCATTGTCAAGGTTTTTAAGTGAAAAGCAGCATATTAGCATTTGCCTTTTTTGTTAAAGAAACATGCTAAACCAAAATGTGTAGTAATTATAAAAGCTATGAAAAGATAAAAAAGTTGTTTTAAATTGCCAAAATATTCAGCGCTCCCCTTTTTCTCGTCATCTATTGAGGTCAGGAGAAATTAAATAGCTCAGAAGATTAGGAAAAAATATTTTTAGCAATATCATTTAAACCAAACTAACTTGTAAAGCCTGGGTGACTTGACACCGAACCACCTACAATAATCTGATACAGATGAAATATGATCAGCTGAATTTGCATATGAATTTGTTTTCATTTAGAACATCGCCTCACTTGTGCTCCCCTCCAGGTGAACAAACATTACCTGAGGCCTCCGGAGCACATCTGTCATCATGCTCACAGACTACAGACAATGACCCAGCTACAGTATAACTACAGTAACAGTAACTGTACAGTAACTACATATACCTTATAAACTGAGCTGTCAACCCAAAACTGAGTATCTCATAAGGGATTTGATTTGGTCGGTCATGTGAAAAAATAAACCATGTCAAATTGATTCTAGACTTCAGTCCCACAGGTAATCTTTAGCCTATTTTAAAATATATATTCCTTAGTTTGTCTTGTGATTAGTTCTTAGCAGTAGTTCATTGGAAAGATGATCAGATTACAGGCGAACAGAATCTGTTTATCATCCGCTAATGGCAGGACGTTCAAATGAAGTCTGATTTAGAAAGCCAACTAAAAGCCTCATTATCAAGAGCAATAGCATTTATAATGACCGTTGATAACTATAGAAAGCTCTGGTTATAATGCCTCGGGCTCCAGTCCTCAAAATTAACAGCAGGTCAAGCGGTTACACAGCTCCATATCACTCAAACAAACCAATTTAGCATGTTTTCATAAGCAAGATCAAAAGGGCTTCATTCACCGGATATTTTGGATATTATGTCTACGCTTCCACTTACTTCTAATTATATCATAACCATGTGTTTGATCTAAAAATTAGGTCTAAGTAAGTTGCCTATTACATTTATCCCTGTTTAATGTGCATTAGCCTTGTATGGCGTGCAGGGCGCAGCCCACTAGGTCCCTCCTACCCATCTGTGCGCACTTTACGCGCGGTCTATGCAAACGTCTGACCCCTCTGGTGATCTATAGACACTTTGTAGCTCGCTCGTACGCTCAGACTCCTCGCATCATACGCCGGATTCAAACCTGAGATAGCCGGGAGACATGGACCTCCGTTACGTCGCTCTGCTCGTGGCCGGACTTTATGTCTTCACTTGCACAAGTAAGTCAAAGGTTTCTGGTCACGCCAGTATCAATAAACAGTCACCAGGAGAGTTTACGATTTTTGTTAATGGTAGTTTACGGTGTAGTGTAGTAGTGTACGGTGTTTTTACAGTCACCCATGTCATGCGTTTGCGGTGTACAGGTAAACACTAGCATGTTGAATCTGGGTTAGTAGCAGTTGCACTATTAAAATGCTTTGTAATTGAATAAAATAAAAAAGTAACTTTTGTAAATAAAAAGCGTCGCACGTTTTAAATCACACGATAGAAGGTTGTTATATAATTACTGAGTGATTTTACAGTAACCAAAGTGTGAAAAGTTGAATTAATATATTTAGCCAGCGTATATTTGACAGCCCATATGCAAAATAAATGTTCCCCTTTTCTAAAAATGTATTGTAATTAAGTAGACAGGGACAGAGAGTGTTATAAATCACGCTCTAGAAAACATTATCTTAGCGTTATGGAAAAGCTAAAGAGTTCATTGTCAGGAGATACTCTTAAGTGGAGGAGCTTTAGTCCAAAGTCAAGTGAAAAGACTTTTGTGGCAAACACAGAAGCAGGTCTGTGTCATTCACTTCACAGACCTCGGGACTGTAGTTAGATAATGTTTAAGAATGTACCTCACAAGATAACTTAATATACAATTCGTCACTGGATCACAACGTGCGAAACTGCTTTGAATGCGCGTTGCGGTGGCGTACGTTTTTTCTATAGTTGGAAGTGAGTATAGACTTAAAAGGAGCTACATCCTCACAACTGTCTTTTCTTTGTTCCCCGGCATCTGTTTATTGAAGTATGAGTTCATAGTCTGACATTGTTTCCAGTTACCCTTTAATCTCCCATCTGCGGCAAACATCCTCACACGTTCTTCATTTTTCTTATTCTTTTGCGTAATCACATCCTCTTCCCTTGACCACCATACATACTTTCCTTATTGTATGGATCTCCTGGTGTAGCCTGGCGCTTTCCTCCTTCTCCAGATGAGGTGGTTTCCTTTCCTACGCACCTTTGAAATTCGGACCTACGTTAACATCCTTTTGCTGTTTTAAACGTGTTTCGTCTTTACAGACGGACGCAAATGAGGATGAATTCGAATTAGATAGAACAAATGCTTTAATTCACCTCTTTTCCACATCATTTGTTTTTCCAGAAGAAACAATGAAGGTCAAGACAGATAAGATTATTGAATGTAAATGGATTCGGTCTGTTTCTGTGAATCAGTTTTTTTGTATACCATTACCCAGAGCTGTCCCTGGTGTATTTCTGGTTCTATGCACAGCACTTATTGTGTTTACTGCATTTGAACTGTATAAGCGATTAGGTCATCATAACCGGCTATTGATTTCTATCTGGGAAATGTAGCCCATAGTAAGAACCAGTTACAGTTCCACGTTGTTTGAATGGAGCGCATCAGTGAAGACAATATTCGGGAGATAAAATATATGTTAGAACTTAGCATCTAGTACTCATCTAACAGGGAACATTCTCAGAATGTTGGCTAACATTCTTCAATTCAAAAATAGTCTCAAAGTTTGTTTAGCGTTATATTTTATATATCAAAAATGTTATACTTTAGATGTTAGTGGAACGTTTAAATAACGTTCTTATAACTAAGCAAAAACATTATTAAAATATCTAAAAAAACTGATTTTTCCAAAAGGTCCTAAAAAAATAACGTTTTAATAACATTTGTTACAATGGAAATGTTAGGGAAATGTTCTTACATCCTAATATTGTTAACTGGGTGTGTGTTGCAGAATTGAGGGTTAAAGGTCATTCTACATCTCTGGACTGTCATGGAGATGATGGCTTCTGCATGTGCGTTTACATGGAGCTTATACATAGGCCTGTAGCAGATCAGATAAGGTCTTATTTCTAAAAATCAGATAGGAGGTGAGGTCGCATGCTAGCAGTGCCGACACCATGATCTTCAAAAGTGTCTGCAAAAAATCTTTCATTTAGTCAGACATGATTTGAGAATTTGTCTGTATTCTCTTCAACCTGTTTATGTTGGATCTTATCACTATTGTGATTTAAACAGAATTTTGTGGTCAACAAACCCTTGAGACAATTTTCTTGTTTAGAACATTTTTAGCAACTCATGAAAATGAAATGAAATGAAACTCCTGCTTGGATGAGGAATACATCTCCTAAAGTGTCACTAAGATCCAGCAGCAGATTCTGTTCTGGTACTAAAAGCACAAATACCATAGGGGTAACCATGTCCTGTATTCATGCCACAATGCATGCTGGGAACTCACAATGTCGTT
>JAZGTI010017083.1:0-12392 GCA_036877585.1 Botia kubotai | reverse complement strand
AGACACAGAGGGAGAATAAGAGAGAGAGTGAGCTGTATGTTTAGTACACTCTTGAATAAATAGCTGAAAAGCTACACTGACAAACGAGACGTGAATTTTTGAGTTTACACAAAGATCAGCGCTGAAAGATCGACGTCTTTGTAATTCCTTCACAAACAGCAACAAATGAGTCTTTGAGTCATTTCCCCTCAACGAAGAAAACATCATTTTGAAAGGACTTCCAGTAAATGTGTGTTTATGTGCTTTCACAAATGTGCTTTCACAATAAAATCATTCGAATATTTTTCCTCTGTATATTCTCCAGTGTTCTGTCTCTGTAATTGTTTATAGATGTGGAAGGCACGTGTTTGGGCCAGTCAGACAGACTGTTTACTTACACAGAGAATAAACACTTTGTTTTTAGCATTTAGCATTTATTGGTTCATGGTCAAACAATGAACGTCTAAGAAATGACTTACTGTTTGTCTGCGTCTTGTTTTCTTAAGAAGTCCCTGTTGACCTATATTTAAAAAACCAGTAGCGAACTTTGAATATCTGATTCTGTGGACTTTTAAATGACTACATGTGTAACATCAACAATGGGACAGTAAAAAATGTAATTTGCTTTAATTGATGCTTAATAAAATCTTAGATCTCCGACCAAGGAGAAAAAGAGGGAAATATCACGCTCTGCTTGAAGAACAACATCCTTATTTATCGCGAGGGGAAACCGAATGACTCATTTGCTACACTTTACGATTCTAAACGACTTTCCGTTTATGCTGTGTGCTAATTTGTTTAGCTATCTGCACGACCAAAACAAACATACAGTACTAAACAAAACGCGTAAACAAAACTTATCTCATAACAACTCGCTAATCAAATTATACGTTGTGACAAACAGTGACATCTTAAGATAAAGAGAGTTAAATATTTAAATAAAATCCAGATTTTACAGGATCTCAGGATACGGTAAGTACTGTAAACAGATACAGTAGAAAGGCAGACCATAATAGCCACTTCTGCGTCTCTCTAATGGCTCGCGTGTTTGTGATGGGTTTCTTCCTGAGAAACGAGTATTTTTAGAAGATTTGTATCGCATATCCTGAGTTCCACAGCGTGCTTTCTGCAGCTGGTGCCCATCGCCGGACCCTCGGAGGAAAAGGCCGGGATCTGCTGGCAGTCAGGTTCATTTCATAGGTGAGAGTCAATGATGACAGATAGATAAAAATGGAATAATGTTATTTGTTGAGTTTTTGAGTCAGGCTATGTAAGGCATACGACCGGCTTTGTTTGGGATTGTGTTCTGTGAAGATTAAAAACATGATTTTTTGTGTTACCTGAGTGATTTCGAGCAATCAAAGCACACATGCAACCAATCAACAATAACAAAATCTTAGTTTTTTTGGTGTACTGTCCCTTTAAAAAAATCACAACGTTGAGGTCAAATCACAAACGCTTCATGTTCCACTCGATCTCATTTTATGTCCCTATTAGTTTTGGTTCTGCTTCGGGTATTTTGCTTGCTCATCAGCTTTATTGAGACGAGTCGCAGCGGAACGTAAAAACATGCGAACACAGGCATGCAAATAATAGCTCACGGGGGAGGAAAGGTGGTTGACATGCTTTTGCTGCGGTATGGAAATGCGACGGGCTCTGCGGATTTGACTTTGTTTGTGCGCTTTTGCGGTTGTGTAAGAATTTTGGCACAAATAGGAGAGCAAAAACATAAATGTAACAATACAGACTATAATCAGCTGAAAATGTGTTTGCTGCAGATTTTTCTACACACACACACTCACACACACACACACACATGCACATGTACACAAACTATGACAATAAAGACCCCATGACAGAGACACAGTGTGCAGGCCAGCAGGCACAAGAACACACACACACACACACAGTACAGCACAAACACACACTTCCTCCTGGAAGGGCTTAAGAAATAGATTGTTTAAAATAACAGTTTTGTTACTTAATGGAAACGTTAGAGAAACGTTAGCCGGGCGGCCTCGATCCAGCCGGCAACAAATCGTTCCCAGCTGGAGGGGCACAAAACGACACAATTAACCACATTAAAGTAATGGATGAAAACAGCACTTTGATCCACATTCACCATTAGTGGTCGCAGTCAGGTGACTGTAGAACACACAGACCACACAGGTAGATAAAGAGAACTAACTCACTCGCTGCGGTTAAACGCTGTTAACTTACCCTGTGAGAGCGGTTTACTAGCATGAGTATGAATGACAAACCACTGATATCTCACAGAACAACAAATCTCTCTCTCACTTCATAATATATCATATTAGTCTATGGCGTAGTCTCTATATGTCTGTCTATCTATATAAGTCTCTCTTTCTCTGTATATATATATCTATAGTGTAGTCTTTATCTCTCTCTCTCTCTGTCCTATGTGTTTTGTCTGTGTTAATCACGTGCGATTCAGCCGATCTGGCACTACACCTCAGAAAAACATGTATGTAACAGGATCCAGTTTACAACGTGTGCACACATGTGTATGTACATATGTAAGTGTGTGTAGGATTCTGTCCACACATACTTTTGGAATTACCTTCCTCTGGTCCTCTGAACCTCTACACTCACTTTAAATTAAACAGACGCTCATTCCAACAGCGTCTGGATACAAAGCAGCCCGTCGGACTGACCTGAGGTCAGAATCCACATCTGCGAGGCTCACTCAGGCTCAGTCTGTCAGGGACGGCTCGTGACAACATCCGCTGGTCCAGGTAAACACAGACACTCACTTTCCATCTGTTTCTAGTAAAGTTCAGAACAGTGAATGATTACAGCACCTTCCCCCCGGTCTACAGGGAGCTAACATGTAACATTCTCAGAACATCGGCTAACGTTCTTTTAAAGTTCTTTTAAAGTTATCAAAAACATTCTTGCAGTAACGTTAGTAGAATGTTTTTAACGTTTTATATCACATAGAAAAAACATATTCCTAAGTAGTTGGGAAACATTTTAAAAACGTTATAGAATGACAAAATGTTGGAATAACGTTCTTATAACCAAGTAATACAACATCCAATGTTCCGAGCAATTTTAACGTTTTTGTTACGTAATGGAAACGCTGAGGAAACATTCTTACAGCCTGGAATCGTTAGCTGGAAGCTTTGTCCCGTGATGACTCTTTGTTGACATGCATATTCATGAAAATTCGTGCTTTACATAAACGTACATAATAAGCCACAAATCATACGCATAATGGACCCCTAATGGATCCATTCCTATATGACTGAATAATTTATTTAACCTCTTAGCAAGCGGGTCACTTCATGTCACACAACAGAGAGTTACATTTTTTCCCCAGGTCACAAAATTGTGACATTCTGGCCTGTAAAGACCCAGATGTGTCACAAACGAGATATTTTAAAGAAAATGTCATTGAACGTCTTCCAGTTGCACTCCAGCGGCTTCGAGATTTGAGGTTTTTCATAGATTACGTCACGTAAACGTTACAAAGACTGTGTTAGGCCCCTGAGACCATGGGCGGGCTTATGATGTGACCACGGAATCTCATTGGCCGAGAGTTGTGGGCTGTGCTGACACGCCATTGGCTAACGAGCTAAGCGCTCTAGAATTGTGGCGAAAAGATATGCTGTTAAAACACAGATTTTACAGTTTGGTATATATTTTATATATATACCAAAATATAATTTACATTTTACATGTTTTAAGTGACGTTTGGCAAACGTCTGTTTTCGTTGCGCTCTGAATAACTGCTGACGCGCGAACGATGTGGCGCCCAACCAGCATGATAATTTTGCCCATCTTGCTTTTATGATACAGACGGTACAATAAATAAATAAATAGATAAATAAATAAACAAACAAACAAATAAATGTGTGTACTTCTGTGTTTCTCACTTTTACTCACGAGTGTTGAGATACAAGCGCTAGCCCTTACTGTACAACATTTACTGTACAACATTTACTGTACAACATTTTTTAACAAAAATGTTTAAAATGTTACCTTTAAACGTTCTAGGAATGTTCAAAACATCCAGTTTTTAGACGTTGTATTAACATTACTGTTTTGTTACAAGAGCATTTTTTAAACAACTTTTGTTACTGTAATGTTTTTAAAATAATTCCATTAACAACTTAAGAATAATGTTTTTGCCTTTTTTTAACCTTTTTAGTGAAAATGATAACGTGAAAGAACATTCTAATAACGTAACTGCAAGAACGTTTTTGATAACTTTGAGAGAACGTTGGCCAATGTTCTGAGAACATTCCCTGTTAGCAAGACCCATTTGAACTTCAAGAATCGTAACACTGTTTTTATATGAGATCATATACAGCGTTACAATCTCCATGCGTGTGCCAGGAATCTGAGTTTCCATGGTGCTGAATCATTTCACACACACACATACACACACACACACACACACACACACATAGCTGCTTTATGAGGTGTGGAAAAATGTAGCTGAGGGTTTGGATACATAAAACACCCCACAAGCTTTCATTTCCTTCATATCCAGAAGTTCCCGACATTCCCGGCATCTGTTCAGGAATATTACAATAAAGTCTGACATGGGAGATGATGGGAAAACAGTAAGAGTACAGTAAGAGTACAGTAAGTGTATAGAGCTACAACATTCATGTGTATGTCATAGCTCAGATCATTTGGTTTGGATCGATTTAATGACAACAGTGAAATAAAACTGATTTCTGGGGTCACATAAAATGGATATTTTAAGGCGGTGTTTCTCGGAAGCCTGCAAAATGCAAGACAAACAATTTCATTTGTTTTGTGAAAAGAGCCAGAAACAGGATTTGACTTTATGCATCTGTGTGTGTGTGTGTGTATGTGTGTGTGTATTGGGAGGGTGTAACTCTATGATTTCATTACAACAAACCGAGCCCAAAGTTATAGGTCAAAGTTTTGGCAAGACAAGGGGGAGCCCAAATAAAAGATTCACTCATGCACACACACACACTGAACCATCCAGCTGGACTAAAAAACGTAAAATAAAACAGCTTGTTCATTTTTGCCTGCTGCTTTTCACTATTAAAACGTTAAATCAAAACGTATGACCTATCAAGACGAAAAACAATTAAATGTAATAAAGATGTGACAAGCTTGTTTCCTTGACAACCTGTTATGAGCTGTGTCCGTGTGTTTCTGCCTCGTGGGGCCTTAGAAGGGGCAGCCATTCCTTGTAACACACACACACGCACACACACACACACACGTTAGGTTTTTATGTTTTATAGGAACATTCCACAGACTAAATGGTTTTTACACTGTACAAACTGTATATTCTATCCCTCTACACGAACCCTCACAGAAAACCTTCTGCTGTATGATTTATGAGCTTGTTTCCTTATGGGGACCTACAAATGTATTGGTATTACTGTACTTCTGAGGACATTTGGTCTCCATAACATAATGAATACCAGGAACACACACACACACACACACACACACAGGCAAGCTGCAGTCACAGTGTCTGTACAAACCTCTCTTTTAGTTTTCCTGTCGGAAACATACAACACCTGAGGTTACATCAGTGACAGGATATGACATCATCAGATGACTTCCTGCATCCGGTGAGATTCAGCTGAAAGGAAGCGTCGTATCCGCCGTTCGATTGGCTCGTTTTCCTTCCCGTGGCTCTGTGTGTGAGAATCACAGGGCAGTAAGAACATGTGATGATATCACATGATGAAACCACTGTCATTTTTATGGGCTTGATTTTGCTGGTTGAGAAAACCTCAAGCTAAAAATAAGTTCCTGCAGCGTGTTTAATGTTTCTTGCAGTAACATTAGTAGAACGTTTTTAACATTATACGCCATATATCAATTGTTAGTGGAACACTTTACAGAAAGAAATATTTGAAGAATGTTCTTATAACCATGCAATAACGTTAACACAACTTTAAAAAAACTGAATCAGAACTTTCAAAATAACATTTTTACTGTTTTTGTTACTTAATGGAAACGTTCTTACAACCTATAATTGTTATCTGGGATTAAAGCTATGCTTTTACAATAATTCGCATGCACACACGCATGTTTTCTTTGATGAATTATTACTGCAGCTGAGGCGGCTTTTAGATTTGTCTGAACTGTCTGTCAGCCGCATAAACTGAAGATGATTTTATGTATGATTCTACAATAAATCATAAATATTACGTGTTCAGAAGGACAGTAAATATATTCACACTCACTGGAATTAGATCTCATGTCTATGAATGAAAACAGATGAATGTATTGACTGCCATTATGTTATTGGGTCATTTTTTCAAGTTCAACAAAGCAAAATAAAAATATTTTCAAGTTCCCCGGGGTTACACAAACTTTTAGCTGTGAATCACGAATCTAACTGAATATCTATGACAGATGTTAAACTAGAGCTGCCAGAACAACACACACACACAACACACACACAACACACACTCACACACACACACACAACACACACACACACACAACACACACACACGTTAGTTTTCTATGCTTTGTGGGAACTTTCCATAGATATATTGACTTTTATACTGTAAACACTGTATTTTCTGTCCCCCTGGTTACAAGAACGTTTATAAAATGTTCCAATAACAACTTAAGAATAACATTTTTGATATATATGCTTTTTGATATTGATTATATGTGACACATAACATTTAAAAAACATTCTGCTAATGTTACTGCAGGAAAATTTTTATGACTTTGAGAGAACTTACAGAAACCATTAGTCAACGTTCTGAGAATGTTCCCTGACAGCTGCCGTACAGAATTTGACAATATAAACTTCACTGTCTGTGTAAACGGACGCTGTTTTGTTTGCGCTGATGCATTCACCTCAAGATAACAACACAACATCTGTGGGCCTTTTGGGTCCATGTCTGTGCACCCATAAAACAGGAACCTTCAGATACAAAAGATTATTGTCAACATTTCTCTCATTGTGTAATGTTGCTCTGAAACTTCCTGTTAAATACAAAGACAGACACTGTTCCTGTGTGACTGATGTTTCTAATCTGTATCTTATGGCCTCTAGACTCCCTCTGTGTTTCTTTATAAACTGATAAACAGATTCCAGAAACTTCCCTCGGCACCTAAGGGCTGTTTCATCATGTCCCTCTCAGGAAACAAGAAGCACATACAGGTACACAGGTGAGCTCGAGGACAACCAAACAAACACAATATCTTTCAAAGATGTGAAATTGTTAACCTTGTGAACTCCAGTAAACGTAATCAAACGCTCTGCGTGCGGAAGAGACCGAACGTTTACTGAAGGTCCTACGACATATAATCCAGCAAACAGGAAACGTTGTCAGAACATTGGTAACGTTCCCTAAAAGTTGTCTCAATGATCACAAATGCTTTTGTAGTAACGTTAGTAGAACGTTTTATACCATATATCAAATTGTTGTTAGTGGAACATTTGAAAAACATTACAGAATTAAACAAACGTTTGAATAACGTTCTTACAACCAAGCAATAATGTCAGTAAAACATCTAAAAAACACTGTATGTTTGGAACGTTCCTAGAACATTCAGTAGTTTTTGTAGCCCAATGGAAACATTAGGGAAACATTTTCACAACGTAAAATTGTTAGCTGGGAAACTCCTCTGATTCACACATTTTCTCTCAATATTCGCTCCTGGAACTGCCAGCTAGCAGCTCGGCGCCGTGCAGAACAAGAGAAAATGAGAGAGAGAGAGAGAGAGAGAGAGAGAGAGCGTTCTCCACTGAGCCAGCCACAAAAAATGCGCCCGGATCAGGGCGGGAGAACTACATCTGCAAAAATGAGGTCAACAAAGCCCTTTGCTTGTTTTTAATTTTCTCAAAAATGACCCGGTCTGTTCCAGAAGTTCTCAAACACATCTGGCGCTCAGAGAGCCAGAACTCACTCCTAATCAATCCAGTTTCGCTTGGCTCGAAGATCGTCCAAAATACCGCCAAGCACCGTAAAGCAAACAGTAGGATAAACCCCAAATCCCCCTTAACAGAGACCAACATGTGCAGACCACGAGGTTTCGGAGGAGAGTTTAATGAAAGAGAGTGAGATGTCATAAAATCACTGTGTCTGGTGTCAACTGGTGTCAGAAACACTATCAGATCATTGACTAATGAACATCAGTGCTGGCAGGAGCTGATAAGAGTCTGTGACAGCTCACATTTGAGTCAAGATGACATCCAGGTTCCCTCTCGCCCGATAATATGGAATTCACCCGTTGGAGATAATGCCCCAAATGTTTCCAGACAGCCCCTGTCGTTGTTGAGAGGGGTGTGAGGGGATATCGTGAGCTTGTCACCGTTAAATCTGATATCTCTTGGTTTATTTTAGGTGGGCTCATTAAAATCCCCCGTCTGCCCGCCTCTGCCTCTGTCTCTCGTCCCTGAGGCTTTCATAATCTCCCATCTCAGAGACCATTAGGCAACACAATTAAAACCATATTTAACCCTTCAACACCCAACGATATTCTGGTGTCTGAGGTGAATTATGTATAGCTGAGAAACTGGAAATGACTCGTACAAACGTGAGGTAAATAAAGATGATTATGATTCATAATGGTACGGGCCTCCTGTCAGGTATAGGATACAATACAGGCACCCAATTATAAAACCACAACTTCCACATAGCTCGTTATCTAAAAGCTCGTTTTTAAGTGTCTACAGTCATTCTTTGTGTCCTATTTTACGTAAAAAAATAATCTCCCTCTTTTCTGTGTAGTAGTCGAACCCACACCGTACCAAACCACGATGGCGGTCATTCACGCACTGAATAAACTTGACTGAAAGGGTTTTTGTTGACCGAACAGACTCTGTGTCTGTGAGAGAGAGTAATTCTCATTTCTTTATCCGCCAGCGCTGTGTGGAAATCTGTCCAGAGTTAAAGAAATCGTATAGTTGTAGTTTATCCTAGTGCTCCAGAATTCCCACAGACTCCGCCCCACTAGCAGAATTCCATCAGACTCCGCCCCACTAGCAGAATTCCATCAGACTCCGCCCCACTAGCAGAATTCCACCAGACTCCGCCCACTCACAGAATTTTCTGAAGATGCATCCAAAAACGATTTAAAGGTACATGACGATGAACAAGCAAACACACTTAGCCTCATAGCTTATGCAATTTTAAATCAATTGATCAAGTTCTGAAGGTGCTTAGATATTTAAACTGGAAAACAATTTACACATTTACACTAAGCCTGATCTTTTAGGAACGACTAAACAGTTTAACATGTTCTGTTTTAATTCCTGTAAAAAAATATCTAGACACAAGCTTTGCTTTGCTTTCCCCTCTCTCTCTCTCTCTCTCTCTCCCTCACACACACACACACACACACAGTGTCACACACACTCAGCTCTGGGTAACACACAAGGTAATTACACACCACTCTGCTCTTAATGACGGGATTAAATGTGAAATCACTCTTCTGATATACACTGGGTCACATGATCACAGCCCTCCACACAGACAGCGGTTCCTAAAGAGCCCATTACTGGACCGGACCTGTTCATTAGAGGGGAGAGATGAGCTCGTCTGCTGCAGGAAGACAGGTGGACCGATACAGGGGCAGAATTAGGGGGGAAATCGTTGGAGACAGCTGGCTGACTCTATCTCTCTCTATCTCTCTATCTCTGTGGGTTTGGGCGATCACCCTTGCTGGCTGCAGGAAGGTAAAATTTTTGTTTCTTAGAAAACCTTCAGTTTTATAACTCTCTCTCTCTCTCTCTCTCCCTCTCTCTCTGAGGTGATCTCTCTATGATAACGGAGTTATTATTGAAAACAGTACACACACACACACACACACACATTTATCAGTCTTAATGAGGACAGTCTATATTCTCCAGTTGTTTTTAAATAAAGCCACTAATAATGAATACTCGTCCAAACTCTCAGATAATTAGTCACATCAGCAAACAGCAAAACTCTCTCTCTCTTCACCAAATTGAACTGCCAAATTAATGTGACCTTTAGAATAGTGAACACACACACACACACACACACACAAATCGACCCCTCAGAATACTTAAAACAAATACAAATGAATAGACACATCATTAAAATACTGGCAAAACAAATGACTGAAATAATGTTTGGAAGAGTGTGACATTGGGAAATAAAAACACACTGGTAGGACAGGTGTGTAAAAAACCTCCTACACTGAAACACACACACGCACACACACACACACACACACACACACACACAAAGAGCATGCCAGGTGGCAGAGATAAAGTGTGTGTGTGTGTGTGACCAGAGCAAAAGGCAGAGAATCTAGCATATGTTTAACTGACTCTATGCAGTGCTGCTCAGTGTGAGAGCGTTTACAACTCTGTGCGTGTGCGTGTGTGTGTGTGTAAGCTAATGATGGAGCTATTGACTTCCGCAGTAATCTTAAGTGTGTGTGTGTGTGTGTGCCAGCAAGAACTGAAGGGTTTGTGTGTATTCACGAGGGCATAAACAAAACAACACGTTTTTTATGGGAAACCCATTACAATGTGTAGTGACACAAATTGTGTAATGTGCTCATAGGACTATTTATAATTAATATTAAAAATGTATTTGCGACACTGAGGAATTCGTGAAAAATGGTTAAAACAGTTCAACATAATAAAAAAAGACATGTAAAAATGAACGGACGTGTAACTTGACAGCTACCCCACGAGTTTCCACGACATTTTTGACGTATTATTCAATTTCACAGTTTCACCGACATTTGAGCTGATAAAACGCTGATATCAAACAGAGCTGTCTATTTTAATCCTGTCCGGGGAAAAGCACTTCTAAAGCTGTACGCGAGCGAAAATCAGCGGGATGAAGTGTGACAGATACGCGCTTTGAGACCGAGCGCTCGCCCGCATCGCTTTGATGTCATAATAACTCTCAGTGCTAATACAAAGAAACATCACCACAGAGTGTGTCAGATAAATACAGACTGACGACAAATGTCAACTCACTGTTTTCTGTCTTTAAACGTCTTTCCGTGCAAGTTTAATTGTGCAGTTCACTTCTCTGATGTCTTTGGCTTTGTGTTTTGCGTTTGGTCACACAAATCTACACACTCACAATAGTTATTGAATGTTTTCACTCTGTTTTGTGCTGTGCGCGTGTGTACTTGTGTGTGCATGTGGGTTCAGGTTGCAGGACCACAGACCAGGAAGTGACACAAATTTTGACACAAAATTCATCTTTTATGTTTAGCAAAATTACTTTCATAATACTTTCATAAAGACAAAACCTTTGGAATGGGAAAAATCTTCAGTGCCACCTAAATAGCTTGTTTAAATTCATATATTTAGTAAATAATTCAGTGTCAACCTAAACCGATACACTGATAACTAGCAGGGGCTCAACACTGGACCCTGGGGTATGCCCTGATAGTTATCTAATGTGTTTCCATACAAACCCAAAATGAAAGAGAAAAACTTTGCATACCTGCGCTATAGTATTTCACTATAAACTATTTATATATAAACAACGTTGTTTCCATGTAAACAAGTCCATGTAAACAGCACAGCTTTTGTTGACTCTGCTGTTTGCCACAGCAGCCCCAGATGACCACTCAGCTTTTGTACAAGAGGTGTGAAGCCACTTTCAGTGTGTAGTATAAACAGGCCTTTTAATCTGGATTTGGCCACTTTCCCCAAAGGCATGGTGGTCAGTCAGCTTGGTACTTAGTCCGCAGTTAGGGGCTGTTAATAATGGTACTGTGTTTCCTGTGGTAGGACTTGAGTTAATTTCCAGCCTGTTGAACAGGTGTGAAAACTGTGTGTGTGAATACAAAGTGACCACACACAAACACACACCTCAAAATAGCTCGCAAAGCTGCACAAACAACCCAATATAGGCTGTGTTTCAATTCACAGTCATTTACACCCAATATAACACTGTATCCTGCAGGATACACACATCCGTGTTTGTTTTACTACATTAGTGAGGTCATTCTATAGGCTCATTCTATGAGGTCATTCTATATTCTATTAATTGGTTTTATATGATATATTATGAATATTTTCTATCCTTACACCTAACCCCATTGTCTAGATTTTTCTGCAAATTCTGATGCGCTACATGACTGTGTTGCCAGATCCACGAAAAAGTGCCGAAGATTTCTGAAGAGTAAAACGCAATTTTCCATTTTCCAAGATGTTTACGGAAAACGTGTATCGCTTGACATTTCATTTGTCACGTACAGTAACCTCAGTCGATGAACGCATGAAGTGAGACCAACGAGTTTGACATTTACAGAAACCTGAAAACACACAGCGCTGAAACCCGCCAGGCGTTCATTTTAATATGTCAGCGGGCGTTCAGAGGCGATATGAAACAAAATCCAGACCCAGACGCGTCGATTTGTCTCGTTATCCGCCTTTGTGTCTACCTCACACTTTTCCTTCGACTGCACTTATGCGTCTA
>JAZGTI010017082.1:0-12393 GCA_036877585.1 Botia kubotai | reverse complement strand
CTGCATCAAATCCAACCTCTCTTAAACACACAATGGCACAAGTCTGAGGGATCACAAGTTAACAGGGCCACGCAAATCTACAGTCTTATCTGAACAGCAAAATAACCACAGAGGGATTTGCAGAGCGGTGCGTTCAGCGCACGACAACATAAGTGTGTGTCGTGAACAGATGTTTGCTGCATTGCATGTGTCAAAAACCAACAAAAAACAGGATAAAACAGTAACAAAATTTATCCTTGTTATTTCTAGTTTCCCTGGCCTAGGAAACGACCGACCAACCAAATACAATAGATGAGACAGACAGGTAATATGAATCCTATATCCTATAAACATTATTACCTAAACACATCACACAACTAACTATATTTTAGTCACGAATACTATATTGTTTTTATATACATCATATAAATACTTTATACTTCAAATATATTACAGAAAACAATCCAAAGCAGTCACGGTATATAAAACTCGGGGTATGATAACGCTTACAGACGTTCACAAATCTGAAATACAGCACATACATACAAGTGTAACTCTGTTACAGTTTGTTTAAATAGTCTTAAGATAACTGGGAAAGAACGAGAGAGAGAGAGAGAGAGAATGAGATACAGTGGGTGTGAAAGGGTTCGGAGGTTTGAATAATAAAAGAGCAGTTCTAGGATGTCACACCAGGATCACGTTTCACTTCAAACATTGTGAGCCATGAGAAGACACAGTCCTGAAACCATCAACTGTTGATATTTACTCCTCCACCCACCAACAAACCAAAACACACACACACACACAAAACTGACCTGTTCAGCTCCGTAGGCTCTTGCAAACTCTATAAACTCCTCAATGTGGACAAATCCATCTCCGTCCTGATCCAAAGCTTGGAATACTGCTCGAAGAGCCGAGTGTTCCTCATCTCCTCGGGCTGTTACGGACACAATAGGCACATTTATCAAATCCGTGGGGACCCTCTGGTCATGGAGTGACTTGGTCTGCAGAGCATCTGAGGCCTTGCAAAGATCCAGAGTCATTTCTGCATGTTTGGGAATGCTGGGAATGCTGGGAGTGTCAGGATTATTCTCCATTAAGGTGAGGTAAGCCTCCCTGTCCAGACCGGCTCCACAGGGAAAGACATTTCCATGTGAGTGTGGAGAGCTGGGGGCCACAGAGCTGCCTTGTCGCTCCAGTGGCAGGTCTAACTGTGATAGTGTCACCTGATGGAAATCGTCCTGATGTGTGGGCTGGGCAGAAAGCCCCGCCTCTCCCTCTCCTGTAGCCTCACTCAATTGGCTGGGGACCTCTGTGGTCTCTCCTTGACCCCGCCCCTCCAGTCCACCTGTCACGGTCAGCTGATCACCTGCGCAGGTATAGGGAGTGGACTCAAGAGAATCAGGATCACCTGCATGAGGAAGAATGCCCTGAATCTCAGTAGATGTTCTGCGATCTGATATCTCGTCCTTCTGTAAAGTCACACTGTGGAATTTCTCCTCAGCCTTTAACAGGGTATTGTGATTGTCATGGTGAGGTGTAATGTTTTCGTCAGGTGTGTCTTTTACAAGTGTACCTGATATTGAAGTCAAATGGTCATTCAATTGGTCCACAGGTGTAAGTTCTTCCACCATTGTGTCGTCTGTATTTTTTTGAGCACTGATTTGTTCCTGACACGCTTCACTTGATGTATTCGAATTTTGGTGGTCACCAGGTACACAACTGTCTAAACAGTTTAAATCGTTGTTGCAAAGCTGCGCCACTTTAACATTTATTTCCAAATTGTCTGAATTGCTTTCGAAAGCAGCTGGCTCCTGATTTTGATGCAAATCTGTAAAGAGATTCATCTCCACAACTCCGAGTGTGTCCGAGTACTCTGTGTTATCTGCTGTGGTTGGGTTGTCTTCACACTGGCTCTCCATCGCCTCAGGAACACTGTCTGTTTCTGTGTTTATATTCATCTGTAATTCATCTGTGACCTCAGATTGGAAAGCAGGTGAGCCTGCATCACAGTCTTGGTTCTGTTCTGCTGTTGTCGACTGTGAGTCATCAGTCTTAGGTGACATAACAGGTTTACAAGAATGTATACACAGCACATCTTCACAGGAGATACTGTCCATTGTCACAACGTCAAACATGATGTCAGGATTGAGGTCTCCATCTTTATTGTCATGAGTCAATGCAAATAAGGCTTCGTGGTCAGTTGTTGGTGTGGGCTGTATGTGGTCCACAGGCCCAACGTCAAACTCAGGTAAGGCATAATGTTCAGATGCGCTGATACGTAAGGCTGATGTGGGTTCCACTGCTGCCTCTCCGTCAAGTTGGCGTTTAGTTAAAGGATCTGTAGAGATAACTGAGCTGAGTTCTGAGTCTTTCTCCCTTACCTCACTTCCTGTTTCCAACGCTACGTCAGAAGTGTATTCTGTGGATGAGTCGGGTAACAAACCCTCACAAGGTTCCAGTGATATGTGATACTCCGCTAATGCTCTCTCACCGACAACCTTCTCTTCAGACGTTTGCGGTGCTGATTGGTCAGTAGTTTCTATGTTAGGGTCTTTTGTCTCCAGGCTCTGAGGATCATTGTTAAGGGTTTTGTTACTAGCTGAGGTCTTACCCCTCTCCAAAGGCTCAGGTGACAAAATCTCTACCTCATCCTGATGAAGGGGTGCGCTGCTCTCATGACATGTCACCGTAGCAATGGGTTCATGAGGGAAGGCCGAGGACGAGAGGTGGCTGTGTTTACACGTAGCTGGAGGTGTCTGACATATATTTAAAGGTTTGGGATTTGTATGTGTATTCGTACAGGAAACCTCCACTGGAGAAACTGACAACAAACCTGCAGATTTCAAAGTTAGATGAGTCCCGTGTGAAGGTGAGCTTTCTGCCAGGGAATTGTGGCTGAATTCACAGTTTGTTAAATGCGTGTCCTCAAGCACAAGGTGGGTTTCTTGTAAGAGTGTTTTCTCAGTCTGAAGACCATTGTCTGCAATGCCTGGCTCATCTGTGTATACTTCTAAAGGATTTAGGGTGGAGGCATCCATGAAATTAGGTATCTGTTCAGGACCGCTATTTTGATTTTGTAATGGTACGTCCGAAAATGTAGAAGCAGTCGAAGTAGAATTTAAACTGATGAGGTCTTCCACAACATCACCGGTATTCCCAGAACCATCCTCACCTCTGAGGTCTTGGGAACGAGGTGACGTTGTCTCCCATCCGGGACAGACACATTCCAGCTCATTTCCCCATGGATAGGTCTGTTCCGAATACTGAGAAGTCCAAAATAAGTTATCTAAGTTTATAGCATTCTCTTGAAAAATATCGTCGGTGGAATTATTAACAGAACCGTTCTCTTTATCCATGATGAGAAATCCAAGAGAATCCTGGTCAGATTCCCATTCTCTCTTCCCACTCACCTTCCACTCGGAACAACCCTGAGGGCTGGAGAGGATTTGCTCCATTGAGTTTATGTTGTCCCTCCGACAAATGTCAATATTCCATAGATTATGATACTTTATGAAGGTAATAATGCTCAGAATTCAACAGCAATTGATGACCTCTTCCAGCATACGCACAGAAAGGAATTTCCTTATTGAATCCCATGCGTGTCCACCGGTCTGTAAATAATCAGACGGTACTGTTTACTTTTGCAGACATAGGGATAATGTTTCATTGCCATAACATGGCTCCATCTTGGCAGAGGAGATGTTTTTTCCAATATGCAAACCTGTTATCCGTGGAAAAAAGTTGGCCCCATTTTCTGCTCCAACAGTCGAAATGAATTTACGTTCATATTAGACTTCAGCGAGCATGTTGATGCACATCACAACTGATATTTCATAACAGCATTATTTGAGTTTTTATGATAACTGTCCACACATTAGCCTTTTTAAAATTCTTAAGTTCTTAAAAATAAAATAATATCTGTAAAGGTATCACAGGATACATAGAATTGCAAAAAACAGAGATGAATATGGATACAAATATTACACCGCATATCCAAATTCCATTTGAGTTTAAACGCAAAAAGCAGGACTACGGTTTTTTAAACTCATACATTATATCTCACAGTCTGGTTTTAACAGTGTTAAACAACAATATCTCATAGACAACCCAGGTGTACTGTTACACTGGTTATAAACTTGTAACAGGCTTAACACCATTCCATAACAATCACTATTAAGTAATAAAGCCTTGTTATAAGATTCCCTTGTACAAAACTGTTGTAAACGCAGTTAAACGTGTTTTGAGGTCGTGTATTTAATCCTTTTTTATATGACAAACTAGATTGTCTCGGTCACATGTAATAAAGCTATAATAAGAAACATATTCGAAAGAGCACAAAACGACGTCTAGTTTCAAACGTTAAGCACCGCATATCATGTGTTTAAATAGCTGTCTATCGATGTTACCAAATAAAGAGGAATTAAAACAAAACGCTTAAATCACAGACTGCACTGCCTCCACCAGCATCCGCATCCTCCAAATTTGAGGTAAACCCACTAGCCGGTTAGCTTGCCCATCCGACCCCTCTCGTTGGATTTCCCAGTTTGAAATACAAAACGATCCTCGTTGCGTCTTTCGTTCCTCGTCGGAATTCACGTAATCCCTTAATTTTCTTCTGACCATGTGCGTTTCGTTCCTCCGTTCATCTTGAATTAAAAACCAAACACAGGCCACCGTCCGGGTCGAGTCGCGCGAGTCATCCACCTGCGCTTGTTATTAGCCTGTTAGCGGGATAAAAAAATCACCCCGAGACCACCGAAAAATTCACAAATAAACCGCGCGTCCTTTTATTCAGTCCTTCAGAGACAACATCATCCGTTGATCCGACACCCGAGGTTTACTGTACCGATCGGGCGGTGCTGCTCGTTAGTCGACGGGTGATGTTACAGTTATTTTTATGTATCTCGCTCTCCTCTCATCAGCAGCAATACACAACCACCGCGGTCTCAAACACATACACACTCGCGTGTACACACACGCACGCACATCGACGTCAGAAACGCGCAGGCGCAACGCCTGCGCCGCAGTCTGCCGCTTTAAACAACAGCGCGTCGAAAATCATTCGAGGCGTTATATCAGCGCGCGTCAGGTTGCGATGGTAACGATGTATAACGTTGATTTATAACGTTCTGTCTTTAAATGCCACATTTCCGCCTGACGATTATGACGCCATCGTTTGTTTTACTGTAAACGCCACCGCTTGGTGGTTAAATAGCGGTAAACATAAACGCGTTAGTTTGCCTAAAATAAAATGTGGTCTTCTGTTTCCTTCTTTTAAGCAAATCGCTGCGGTTTTATTCCACCCCCTTGTGTCCGATCTAGGAGGTTGCAACTAATAATAAAAGCTGACATGACAAAGTGGTAAAAGCATACAAGATTTATTACAAAAACGGTTGATAATACAATTAATCTTTTTACGCGGGGAAAAATACACATATATTGTTACTTGAGATTGTTGTTTTTAAAATAGTGTTATATAATTGTCAAAACAAGAACTAGACACAGAGATTCATATTAATACCTTCTGTAAAACCATTCCCCACAGAATCATCTGGCAGCTCAAATACGACAAATTTCAAGTGTATGATGTTTTACAATAAACCCATTATTGTATTAACTAATCACAGAGTGAATATAAATGCCCACAACCAGAAGATGCCCATTCTGTGTTTGAATGGCTAATAAGTCTATAAACTTAACCACACTGAGCAGCTGTTTAGTGTGTCAAGCATAAAACAAGGCACCTTGTATATTTTGCTAAATGTGATTGGACTGGTCAGTTGATCTGAAGGTCTTTATTCATCCATTCCAGACAAGCTATTTATCCTTTCTTTTTTCTGTTGACCAAAAACCTAAAAACACACAGAAGCAGAAACTTACAACATGATCTATTCAGATGTTATTTACATATAAAAAGAAGGAACAACTCAAATCAAGAATTATTGTGTGTTCATTAATATAATTTCTAGGTGACTGGCTGCTCCTTGTGAGCTTGCATGTTATATTCTCCGAATCACTTATAATTCCCCATATTTACAAACCACTTATCATTTAACACTGTTTTGTCCCATATAACTAACAAGTGCCTGTCTACTAAACACACACACACACACCTGTGTGCGGTGCTGCCTTTTCATAGTTTTGCAGAGCGAGATGAGAGTATACCCAGCAGCCGTTCCACGTCATTGGCCGACGTGAGCCACGCCCCTCCATCAGCGACCAGTATGGCGCCAGTGACGTACGAAGCAGCGCGGCTGGCCAGGAAAAGAACGGCATGCGCGATCTCAGTCTTATTGCCGGCTCTTTGCAGAGGGATGCTGTGAAACATCCCTGATGTCTCTGCATGAGAACCACCTGAGAGAAGAAGAACCCAGAAATAACATAATCATGGAGGAGAACGAAATAATGACACTGATATTAAATGCAGGGTAGGTGATGTTTCCAGAAGCAGTTTTTGTTATTGTTATGCAAGTACAGTTGTATAAATATATGTATACATTATATCTCTTCTGTGGAGGGCGCGTGACCATAAAATGCTCGTCCCATTGGATGTCCTACCTGCCTGTCACACTATGTATTTGCATACTATCGGAGGAGGCGTGGCTTTGGGGATCCTGAAGGGAGGGCGGGATCTTATGCTTACAAAGCCGGGTTGCTATTGCTAGCGTCTCTGCTACCTTAAAGCTACAAGCTCAATATATATTTACCCAATCGACGGTATCCTTCCGTGCCGGAGATGGGCCCTGGTGCCACCGCGTTCACCCTCACACCACTGGGACCCCACTCCACTGCCAGATGTCGTGTCATGGCATCTACACACAGTTGCACGTAGTAGTGATTATTGTGTACACAAATATCAGTTTGATTGGCCATAGGAACTTCTGCCAATTAACATGTGACCAAACATGCCTTAAAATGCCATTTTCGGTTGAGTTTGAAAGAAGAAAACAAACTGAAAATCTTGGCTGAATATGAACGGAATAAAGGAACCTGAAGACATATGAGAGCAGAATCTCTGACACAGAGAAAGCATGAATTCAGGTTACATTTGCATAATCTAGTTGCGCACACATAACGCTGTTTTACAAACGGTTTGTGTTCTCCATGTGCACTGTACACAAAGAAAGTCCAAAGTTTAGCTCTCTTGCCGGATGCAGATATGCTATGAGGTCACGTTCTTAACAGTGTGTCCATTTTTTTAAGCCAATCATATCGTCCGTCAATATTGCATTGTGATGCATACCCATACATAACTACATACATATATACAGTTGTTTTTTGGCAACATTTAAATAAATAGACTTTGTATGAATAATTATGAACTCTAATTTAAAATATGAATTTTTAGTTTTAGTTCTTGACCCAGTGTGTCCTCATTGTTTGGTTTTGGACAGTCATTGTTTAAGTGCAACATTAATAAACATTACATAAACCTTTAGTCTTGTAATCACGTGACTTTGGAAAGCAGCCATACAGACACACAAGCCCAAACATCAACTGATGCGAACACTTACCATTTGCTGCCTTTGCTGACCCAGCATGCACTTGGAGGGCCTGACCTCTGTACCCCAGTGTGGCGGAAATGTTTACAATTGAGCCACCATGATCCTTAAAGACAAATAGCAACAAACCCAGCAAAATTAACCACTAACCCATTAATGGTCTATATCATATGAATGTCCAAGACATACAGACAACTCGCTATAACAAATCATATCCATAAGACTGATGAAGGCCAGTGAAATCTGCATCCTTACCTTGAACCATTTGTCATATATCACTTTACTGGTGTTGAAAGTTCCCATAGTGTCGATCTCCATGACTGTTTTGAAGGCGTTAAATGACAACGATGTGGCGGGGCACAGGAAATTACCTGCAGCATCTGTATGTAGACAAAATATATAATATTACACATTACAGCTTCATATTAATTAATACTTAAAAATAACCCATGACGGTGAAATGATGATGTTAAGATATACATTGCTATAAATTAGCATAGCATTGCTATAAATTGTTCTTTAAAATGAACAAAATTGTGTCTTGATTGATATTGGCTGATCGTGACCCCTGCAAAGAGCATCTAATATAAACCGTACTGTTGATAAGTATGTCAATGCGTCCAAACTGATTCAGGGTTTCTTCCACAGCGGTAGAAATCGACTCTGGCTGACGTACATCCATTGCTACAGGCAAACAGCGTCTGTTTGTGCCGCTGGATAACTTCTTCGCTGCCTAAAACACAAACCAGTAAACAACTCTTTATCCAAGCAAATGCATCAATGACATCAAAGTTATCCTAGATGTTTCTGAGAAGGTACCTCAGAGAGTTTCTCCAGGTTTCTGCTCGCAATGACTGTGTCACAGCCATGTCTGCAAAAGCCAGGAAATAAGATTCAACCGAGACAACCAGAATACCATAGGCAGAAAAATCCCAAGGAAAGTAAAAAAAAAGCTTTAATCTACACTCGAATCTACTGTAATCTACACGAACATTAGAATCCCTTCAGGTGAATCTGAAGGCGCAGCTTTGATAAGATATCAAAGCTGACCAGAAGGTCATAAAGGTATTAAGAAAAGTTCAAAGATCAGAGACTGAAAACAACGGAGCTAAATCTTGGATCAAAATGGCTGCAAGCACCATAAACAGTGAGAAACTGGGGAGGAAAATCAGTGACCACTGACCTCATCAGAACTTCTGCAATCCGAAAACCAATACCTGATCCACCACCAGTTATAAACGCCACCTGACCACTGCAAAATCACACGGTATAGCTAAACACATTTGTGCATTGCATGATGTATCTGATTGTTATGGTTGTCTACATTCAAAGACTTCCAACAGACATTTGCTCTTCAAAGAAACTGTCAAAGCAAAGGTCGAAACAGATGTTGGTTCTCCTCACCTGAGCAAATCCGGACTGTAGATGTGTGTGTACGTGCTCATGCAGTCATCGGTCTGAACGTCCTCGGGTGAGTTATTGACCAGCTGAGGTTTCTCTGCCATGTCTCCACTGTAAAACCGCGTGAAAACAACATAACAATCTCGTTTGCATATACAGAACTGGCACATTCAATCTCACAGATCATTTCACAACGGCCTCTTAAGACAACACTGCGTGAAAGTCTAAAGATATTGTGATTTCACAACCGCTACTTCACTTGTACGTTACACCGTAAAAACGTTCCGGCAAAACATTAAATACGAGCTAATGTTACTTTACCCTGTATTTGAATCCGATTACACACGACAATCAAGCAGTTTATGCAAACGTTGAACAGTTCTGCACGCTGGACTTCTGTACCTGCGGGATACATGTGACGTCACACAATCGCAGACCCTTAAGGCATTGTGGGAAATGTAGTTTGTTGGAGGGCACTAGCAAACGGATGTTTTTGATAAAGTTATTACCACCGTTTACAATGTTACTACTTGGAGTTAAGAACAAATATGGTGTTTAAAGTTAATCCTTACATAAAGATATTGTAGTGGTATCATAATACATGGTAGACGATGAAAGAATGGTACTAAAAGGACTGCTATGTTCATGTACCGTGGTATTAAAGAAATGTATGCATGTATGAAGTTCATTTTGGTCTTGTCATGCAAACAGTCTTTTCAGTATCTGCGGGACCTTCTTCCTCTCCTTGTCCTCTCCAAGTTGTTATGACTGTAATATAATTTGTAATAAAAACATTTTCTTTTCCTCCTTTTTCAGATCTTCTTCACCTTCCTCTCCAGCATTAGTCTTTCCTCTGGACTGACATCTTCCTCTCCATCTGATCCATCCTCATCCTCCACGCCACACGGTTTCCGTGTCAGTGGGCTGTTCTCCAGAGAAATGTAGATATATTTGTATTACAAAGATGTCTATTGTATAAATCATCATCATACCTTGTATACATGTACATATGCAGATTCGAAGTCACAAAACTGTATCACAGTTAATGTGTGTGTTAGTGTGTGTAATAATCACAAAATAGTTGTAATTATGGTGAATTCTAGTGTCATAAAAGATAAAACACAGAAGATCAGCCTCAGGGCACTTGTGTTTATCTTGTACACGCAGAAATAATTCCAGAAAACTAGAAAGATCACAGACTTTAGCCGGCTGTCTGCACATTCACTACACTAACTAGAAGTATACACGTACAGTACACACCAAAAATAAACAAACATTGTTACACTGGGTTTGTAAATCTGCTGTCTCACCATGAATTCATTTGGAATGTTTTCATTAGGAAACAATTATTTCCTAATGAATTGCATTAAGCAAGCATTTTAAAATCCCTTACAAAATCACTGCGTAGTAATCGTAGATCATAAACTAATCTTGTCAAAGCTAAGATTTTAATCTTGTCTGCAATAATTTGAGAAGAAAGAACAGAATTTATCAAGAGTTTCAAGATTTCGCACACATTGTCACACACATTGTTAAATAAGCATAAAACCTGTAGTGAAATATCAAGTGTTATGTGAACAAATTTATCTGAGCAGCTGAAACTGTGAGATTTAGGATTGATTTAAAAAGTAGTTTTCTCTAGTTTGGAGTATCAATACCTCAAGAAACCTCCTCACTCCTCACTCTGCAACTCTATATCTTCAATCTCCTAATTTTCCAGCCAGCAGGGGAGGTAATGGAGCATTTATCCATCATTTTGTTTGGGGTAAACAGAAGCGGCCATTGTGTGTGTCTGTTTGGCACAACCTGGTCGTCCTGTATTTCTGTATTTGTACATGAGACACTAACATCAGCAGTATAAAATTTCTATTCCTTCGATATTTCTAAACTGAGGAGAGGAACAGACGGAATGGACAGAGAAATGAATAAAACAAACGCCTGTGACCTTAAAGGGTGTTTTATGCGTATATGAGGTCAAAGCAAGAGGACAAGCTATATATGGATAAAAGTGGATAACAAATCATATACGGTAATGCCTTTCTGACAATGTTTCATTTCTGATTATTACTAAACTTTGAAAGTAGCTGAGTAACATTTTCAACAGCTAACAAAACTAGACTTTGAAACGCCACCAAAATGTTTTCTAATGCAATCAGCGTTTTTTACAAACCGTCAGATTTCAGTGTACACTTATGTCTATGTCTGTGTGTGTGTGTTTTAGTGCATGGAAAAAGGAAAATAAAAAAAGCTCCTGTATGTTTTGTCGCTATGTGAAGAAGGAACAAAGCAAGTGTGAGAGAGAAACATGATGGAAAATTGTTTGACCTTTGACCCCACTGTTTTCCAATCGTATAATTCCAGTCTGCACCCGTCCGTTATTGATGTCAACAAAACAAACTCCACCTATGAGGATACCTATGTCATTAGTCTCGTACTTTCCTGTATCTACACCATCTTTCTCTTCCCCCTCGGCCTTATGGGTAACATCCTGATCTTGCTGGTGAACTTTGACCCTCGTCAGCGGATGAGCACACCTGACCTGTACTTCACTAATTTAGCCCTGGCTGACTTAGTCCTGGTTTTGGACTCCCTGATTGAGGTGTTTAATCTGAGTGAGCATTACTATGACGACGCAGTGCTGTGCTCCTGCATGGCACTGTTCTTGCAGGTGAACATGTACAGCAGCGTGTTCTCGCTCACCTGGATGAGTTTGGACCGTTGCCTCACACTAACGGGTCTCAGCACACGAGCACTACCCGAAAACGCTACAGTTATGCACGGCTCACGGGTCGCCCAAAGGGCCTGTGGGACCATCTGGGCGGCGGCCACCCTGTGCACCCTGATCCCATTTGCTACAGCACATGTGTATCATGGCTGGGGGCGTGGCTTTTGTTTTGCAGGTGTGGCTGAGGTGCAATGGCTGGAGGTGACGCTGGGCTTTGCCCTTCCATTCTGCGTGATGGGCGTGTGCTACGCCCTAATCGCGCGTGTGCTTCTGCGCTCTGAACGCCCACAGCGAACCAAAGCCCTGCGCATGATCATCGCAGCTGTGACTGTATTCTTTGTGTGCTGGCTGCCAGAAAATGTCTTTATCAGTGTGCATCTGCTGAGCGGCGACACAGATGCCTCCAGGCGACGTGGAAACCACACGCTGTGGCAGCGTTACCCCCTGACCGGACATGTGGTGACCCTGGCAGCCTGCGCCAACAGCTGTCTGAACCCCCTCGTCTACAGCCTGCTAGGAAACACCTTCAGACGTAAACTGCAAGTGTTTGTTGCGCACCACGTCCGCTGCCTGCATACGCGCATACAGACTGCAAACACGGCGCCTCCCTGTCCGTGTGTCACATGCACAAACGTGCACCATTCTTGTTCACATGAGAATAAAGACTCAGAGGAGGAGCAAGACCTCAGGAGTGGAGAGGAGGGGGCCGAGGGACGAGACTGTGTGTGTGACAGTGTGGGTTAAACATCGGGACTTGGGCGGGGCCTAACCAAGGTCTTGTCC